>JAFDUT010000215.1:0-38227 GCA_017309665.1 Coelopa frigida
CCATTTTTGTTGTTCGAGCAATAAGGTTTGGGTATTATGCGAATTATTCAATATTTCTATGAAGCTGAACCGGTTCTTTGCGGTGTAGAGACCTTCTGAAATGTCTAAATCTGGAGTAAGTTGGGTTTTGTTGATGTAAATTTCACCATTTTAGATATCAACAGGAAGATTAACTACACATTTTGATTGGGCAGGAATTAATTGTTTTTCTGATGTATAATTTGGTTTTAGTTATAATTGCAGTAGTATTAGTTAGTATTTGGTTAGGAATGTCAATATTAGCATGTAACTGTTTTAAGATCAACCATCAAAGTAATTATGAAATTTCAATAAAAGATAAGTCGTGTTATCTGATTGTTTAAATTCTTTAAATATTGGTAGGGTGACATTTTTATTTAATTGATATTTATCTATAACGGTTATGAGGTATACAATCTAATCTTTGTTTTCGATAAATTCGGATCGGATTTTTATCGGATTTATAAAGGAAGATTAAGCACCAGTGTCAATTATAAATTTAAGTGGTCGGCCAAAAGGTGATGTAATGTTTATGTATGGAAGTGTGTGTCCATGTTTGTTAATATCTACCCTGTTGGTTTCTTGAGGCAGGTAACCGAAAATATCTTCAATATTACATACATTTTCTATATAGAAACTGTTTGTTGGATAGTTTTTATTATGAGACTGTGCAGTGTTTGGTTTTGAAAATGTGGAATAGCGTAATCATGAACTCTGGTTGGAATTTCTGAAGTGAGAAAATCCAGATTTTTTTATAGTCAGGTGTTTGCTTGTAATGTGATGTATGGTATTTTTTTGTAGGGTTGATTCTCTATGTTCTGATAAAAGATACTTTATTCTTTATTGCAATATGCTAATGCTGTAGGAAGAGTGTCTGGACGCATAGCTCTAATACTCAAACCTAAGGGATTGTTTAAACCTGTGAGAAAACAGTTTAGGCACAGCTCTGCGAATAATTCTTGTTTTGCTTTGATAACACTGTGATCTGTTTCGTGAATTAATATATTATTACTTAGGGTTGATTGTATTTTGATTACAGAATTATAAAAATTTTCAACTGTAGAATTTCCTTGCCTTAGATTATGTAAGTCTCGTATTAACACTAGAAAGACCGACACTTTGTATATACCTAGATTGCCCAAAAGCAGTCAAAATGACTGCCGTGTAAAAGTATAACTAATGTGTAAAGAAATTGGTTAAATATTATTTTTTTATATTTTTCATATTATTAACACTTCATTCGACATTTCTTTCATAAATTTTGAGCGAAAAATATATACAATAATCAACTTATTAGAACATGTATCATTACCTAAAGATTCGAATAACAAATAATAGTTTCGCTTATTGAGCAACTGCAACTCATCAAGTATCGACAATTTATCACATATTTACGAGTAATTATATGACGGAAATCGATAAAAAGTATTGAAAACTATTGTTTCAATATCGAGACGAACAGATCATATAAGAAATGTACTAAATTTAATAATAAGAGTCATTTTATTATTTCAAATATCTCAAGCAGTCAATATGACTGCTTTTGGGCAATCTAGGTATACCACATATGTATATACCAGAAATGAAGGAGGGGGAAGTTAAATACTAATTAAATACTAATGCATTAAAATGTCGTAAAAAAAAGTCACAAAATTTTAAGAAAGTGTGACATTATATACAAACATTTTTTTCTAATTGAAATTAAAAAGCAGTCAAAATGACTTGCTTGGGCAATCTAGTGTTAAAGAAGTTTCTGTCCTTTTATCTGAATAATTAAGTATTAAGTTATTTTTAATCTCGTCCCAATTTAAAGGGGAGCCATACATATTTAGAACTTCATTAGCTTTACCCTCGATTTTATTTCTAATTGCCCTTAAGAGAATTTTTTCATAAGGTGATTTTTTTGTACCTTTTATGTATAATAAAATCTCGTTAATATTATTTATAAATTCGAATTTAGGTAAGTCTTTAATAGCGTCTGGTACTCTGAGTGAGTTAAATATATCTAAAGATTCAGTTTCTACAACTGGAATTATTTGATACTTCGTTTTGATTATCCATGATCTTAATTAGTTGTTTTTAATTTTATTTTAGAAAAAGGATAAGAAGATGATTCGAGTTTTGCGGTAGTTTTATATGATTTTTTTTATAAATACTGAGCAATTGATATCTGTTTATGAACTTTTATGTGATTCAGGGAAACAAAATATCGCAACCACATGCAAAAATCTAATTTAATTATAAACTTTGCATAAATATTTATCTATTTTTTATTATAGGGGACTGGAGTGCCCAGCAGTAGGGTTCGCATTCGATAATATGTTATTTATGTATATTAGATTCGTTTTCTGTTAAAGTGAACTTACTTTTACTCACAAACTGTACTAGAAAAGTTATTTCCCACGTTGGAAGCAATCAATGAATGAGATCTTAATATTATTTCCTCTGGAAACGAAGGTTTGCATCTGATAAAAGTTTTAATCCTTTAATCCTCTTTTTTATTTAATTTTTTTTTTATTACTTTATTATTTTTGTTTTTGTTTTCTGCTACGTTTGGGTTGCTAATAATAATATAACAATTGTTTTATATCTTCACACTTCACTTTTCGGCAAATTTGGTTGCAATTGCCATGTAGCTATCGTTTTCTTCGCACTTAGGTAAATTTAACGCTGCAATCGAACGATTGACGATTATATGGGTTTTTTTTTTCGTCGAAATCAAAATGAGTTCATTGTCTCTTTGCTTTTCCGTTTTCAAATTTTACCCGCTTTCGATAATTCCGTCCTTTTCTTGTTTATTTCGGACAAGAAAATTTAATTTAAAAATACTTATAAGAAAATACTAAAAAATATAAAAAAAAAATTCTCCGCGGGTACTAATTCTTCCGAAGAGTTCCCGTCAGGTGTTAAAATTCAAATAGGCCGAGATCTCCCGTTTTTTCTTGATCTGGATTTTCTTGCGTGGCAAAAATTCCAGATTACCAACCTCGAAATCCTAAATCTCATCGATCATCGATTTCACTCATAGGCCTAGCAAAACTCTTCATTAGAGTGTTTTTGGTTACCAATCATATTCGTGATCTTTTATCCATGCAGCTGTGTAAGTGGTAGTCCGAATTTGGCCCGTCCACGTGTACGATCAAAGGGTTCGTTGGATGGCACTTTCTGCTTTGTGGATCATAAGATCACCCAAGATTGGTACCAAATGGTGTGGAACCCAAGCTGTATGCAAAAACTTCCATCTGCATAAGCTGTCAGATTGTGGATGGTATATTCTGAAGAATTGCATTGAGAGGCAGGACAGCAAATCAGAAAAATTGTAAGTCCAGAGAACGCCAGACCTAACTCTCAGTTTGTAAACAAAGGGAAATTTCTCTCAGTCGACTGTTACAAAATAGATTGTTATGAGAATCGCTTCGATTCCTCAGAACAAGCTGGGGACCAGATATAGAGGAAATGAATATATGTGCTAGGTGTAAATATCCTTCCCGTGAAAGGTTCCCACATTTTTACCATTAATGTCTTTCAATTCATAATAGCAATTTCCTATTTTCATGCCAATCTTGGCTTTCACGGCTTTCTTTGCTAATTTTGAGTTGAAAAATTTGAGTTTCGAGCTTTGAACGAAGTTCTTCCGCTAAACTTCCTGGCCTACCTGGAATGACGTTGGCCTGCTGCGTCTTATACGTCTTGACGTTATTCTCATATTCTTGTCGAATGCTTTTCCGCTTCCAATGATTCGCCCTCACTAATATTCCCTACTCGCCGGTATAGCTTGTATGAGGTACCGGAGTAGCCATATGTTGTCCAAACAACACGAAGTATGGTGATCGACTTATGGCTTGATGTTGCGAACTTCTAAGGGCCATGGCAACGTATAGGAGGTGCATATCCCCAGAGGACTGGTCTGCCCCGAGATACGCGTGGATACCAGAAATAATTGAAGATTACCGATTTAAATTGAACCCCATTGTCGGTCACAACCGTTTCTGGGACTCCGAAAGAACAAAACACATTGTTTTCTAGGAAGTCCACTATTTTGGCCGCATCAAATTTTTTTAAAGGCTGAAGAATTGGATATTTTCTAAAGTGATCGAGGATGATTAGAATTCCAATGTTTCCATTCTTGGAACGTGGATAGGGTCCTATCAAGTCTAGATATAATTTTTGGAATGGCCTGTCCGATTTGGATTGGACTCCCATTGGAGGACGCTGTATGTAATTGCGTGGATTTGTTGTTTTACACGTTTCGCAATCATTTACATAATCGCGAATGTCGACTATCATTCGAGGCCAATACAGATGTCGTTTTATCCGTTCATAAGTCTTTGCTCTGCCACCGTGTGCGGCAGTCGGAGGATCATGTGCACATTTGATAACACCCTCTCTCAGTTCTTGAGGAACCCATAATTTCCAACTATCGACCTCCTGTTTCGGATACCCTGTTGCTGGTTCAGTACGTTTGTAGACGAAGTTGTCGATAATTTGTACGTCGGGGTATATAGATTTATTCGCCTCTACGTTTTTCATCAACCCCAGATAGTCACCAGAGCGAAAATATGGAGAGGATAGGTCTATTTCGGGACCGAAATCGTCAATAGCATCTACGACATCTACTCTTGACACTGCATCGGGCACAACATTCTCAGACCCCTTGCGGTGTTCAATCGTGAACTGGTATCCTTGAATTTTCAAGGACCAGTGCGCAAGACGACACGAGAGTTCTTTTTGGTGCATTAACCATTTAAGACTGGCATGGTCAGTTATGATTTTGAACACATGGCCCTCGACATACGGTCTTTAAACAGATTATTGCAGCCACTGTATTTCTTTTGAGTCGTGTTTAATTTTTGAGATACATACGCTATGGGTACTTCAAGTCCATCATCATTCAGTTTTGCTAATACGCCACCAATTTCTGCCGAAGAGGCGTCACACTGACTGATGAAGGCTTTCGAAAAATCTGGTGTAGCGAGAATTGGGGATGTTGTTAATTTGCTCTTTACTTCGTCGAATGACTTCTGAGCCTCAGGTGTCCAGCTGAATTGTCCTTATTTAACAGGTCAGTTAAGGGTGCAGTTAGGGCCGCAAAATTGCTGATAAACCTACGACGAGTGTCGACGCGTGGTTGGCCGCGCATATGATGATACAACTTTATCAGGGTCCGTCTGAATCGTTCCGCGACCTACGACATACCCAAGATATCTTTCCTCTTTGAGACTCTTTTCGATATTTAGAGTCAGTCCCGCCTTCCTTAAGTACAATGCTACTTTAGCCAAAAGATCTAAGTGACTCTCGAAATCCGTAGACAATACCAAGAGATCGTCCATATATACAAATACTCGATTACGCAGCTGGGCCGGAATGACCTTGTCCATGAGATGACACATGGTTTGAGGTGCATTACACAACCCGAACGGCATAACTTTATACTGGTACAATGGACAATTAGGCACTGTGAACTCCGGAAACTGCAGAGATCGCTCCTCAAGACCTATCTGCCAGAATGCTTACTTCAAATCTAAAGCGGAAATGAATTCCGCTTTAGGTAATCGGCTCAGTCAATGATAGGAATTGGATACGCGTCTCAGCGAATCTCGGCGTTCAGACTAATAGAATCGATTACTCTATTACTCCCATTTCCAGCATACTTTGTATTTCATCATGCATCTTCTTCTCGATAGCAGGGGAAATGGGTTTGCTTTATTGGCATGGTGCCCTCCTTCAATTAAATTTTTTTTTATAACTATATATAACTAACTATTGACATTAACACTAGAAAGACCGGAATTTTCGTATACCTAGAAAGACCATGAGCGGTTATTTTGACCGCTAGGGCTAAAAATAAGATAATTCATAATAAAACATAAACTATTGTGATAGTCCTCATTGTTGATTAATTTTACACATATCTGTAATTTAAAAATGTTTTATTTTGTAAAAAAAAGAATGTTGTGAACGAAATAATGTTCATTTGGAGAGAAATTATATAACAAAAACATACATTCATGCATGCATACATACAAACGTATATACTATATACATACATACATGAAGCAACAAAGAATCCACTCCCTGCTTTGACCGCAATTAGGTCCGTTACAGATATAACAGTAAATTTCGTCTTTAGAAATAGCGTCTTGCACTAGCATCAACAATTTGGAACAGATTTATTGAAAATTCTTTCCAGTGCTATATTCCAGGTCAAAATTTAACTGGAGATGAACAGTTATTTCCTTCAAAAGCTCGTTGCCCATTTACACAATATATTGCAAATAAGCCTGATAAATTTGGCATAAAGTTTTGGCTATTGGTAGATGTTGATTCGAAATATCTTTGTGGTGGATTTCCTTATTTAGGCAAAGATGTAGAACGCACAAATAGTTCACTACCAGAGCATGTTATTATGAAGTTACTCCAACCTTATTTGAAAAAAGGACGAAATATTACTACAGACAATTTTTTTACATCGAAAAAGCTTGCAGAGAGATTGATCACCGAAGAAACTACTATTGTTGGGACAATGAGACGATCCAGAAGAGAAATACCAAACGTTTTCAAAACTATGCGCATTCCACGTTATGAGACCTATGTGATGAAGACTAGTAATGATATAACTCTTACGGTTTATCAAGGTAATTCATATCCTTATAAAAATTACTTCACACTAAATTCCAAATCTACTATAATTCAAGGTAAACCAAATAAAAATGTTATGATTTTGAGTTCCTGTCATTCAGAAGTTGCTATTGGCTCAGGAGAAAAAAAACTTCCTGAAACCATTCAATTTTATAATTCAACAAAATATGGTGTAGATGTGGTGGATCAAATGGCTCGAAAGTATTCGGTGAGGGCAGCAAGCCGAAGATGGCCCATTCATGTTTTCTATAATGTTCTGGATTTAGCTGGAATAAATTCATGAATAATATATAAAACAATAACTGGCAAAAACATATCCCGCCACAATTATATACTACAGTTGGTTACTGAACTGATACAGGAATATGTCGAAGGAAAGGCTTGCTCAACTCTGGGAAGTAAAGTCACCGAAAGTCTTAGGGCTCCTAAGAGACGCCAATGCCAAATAAATATGAATTGCAAACAAAACAAAACAACTATTTTTTGTGATAGTTGTAACAAGGCAATGTGTGGCAAATGTACCGCAAATATAAAAAAAGAACATTTTTGTATCAATTGTTTTACAAAATAATATATTTTCATATTACAAAAATTAATAAAATATAAAATTAAACATTCAATATGATCTTATGGCAATTTATTTATCTATGACCCTATATTTCTCATGAGCGGTCAAAATTACCGCTCATGGTCTTTCTAGGTATGGGTTAGTGTACCTCAAAAACAATAATTAAATTTAATGTAACTGTTTTCTAAAAGCTTTTAAAA
The DNA here is from genome assembly GCA_017309665.1 of Coelopa frigida. Classification (NCBI taxonomy): domain Eukaryota; kingdom Metazoa; phylum Arthropoda; class Insecta; order Diptera; family Coelopidae; genus Coelopa; species Coelopa frigida. The sequence goes on from JAFDUT010000215.1 coordinate 7,426, forward strand.
TAAATAAAAGTCAGGAGAGGAAAAAATTTTAAAAATTCATTTGTGGGAATTATGTAGATTTTAAAACGAAAAACGGTCAAAATGACCGCTCCGGTCTTTCTAGTGTTAAGTAATTATTTGTACAGAGTGGAAGTATTTAGTTATTGAAATCAATATTTATATTACATATTATTTACAAATTTTGTGGATGTTTGAATGTTTTAAAATTTATTTAGAAGTTCCGGGTTGGTAGATCAGTTGGTGTGCGTCTCTTCAGCCGTTTGTGTTGTATCTCTATCAAGGGGAGATTTCTTATCTCGTTGTTTGTGTGTCCGTGGAGACACTGCATGTGAATTGTGCTGCGTTTTCTTATGGTGTCTTCTATTGTGTCTACTTGTAAGTCTCTATGTAGATCTTCGTTAGGTATGTACCATTCAGCGTTAGTAATTGTTCGAAGAATTTTGGATTGCACTCGTTGCATTGCCTGAATGTTCGTCTTATTCGCCGTGCCCCATATTTCTATGACATATTTCTATATTGGCGCTGAAAACTTTCAAAGGTTTTTTTGAAAGTAGCAATAAAAATTGCTGATTAATAATTTTATCTCTGGACTATGTCTTGATTTACCTTTCGCGGAAAAATGATTAAAAATAAAAACGACGAAGTGAGTGCGGTGCTTGTCTCGAACAAAGTGAACGATCTTTCATTTCTCCAACTTCACGAAGTGCAATTCAGCACTTTATGCTGCAACTACATAAAAAAAGATGGCTGTGTTGAGTGAAAAGAGCGCGAACTACAACGCGACTTGTCAGACAACGAAGCTTACAATTTAAAATAGTTTTACAATTGCAGTTCACAATAGACTTAGAATTAGATTTAGAATAATTAGATTAAGTTGAAATTCACAATAGTTAATTAATATACATAAGTAGTAATAAGTAAGCAATTCAATTAATTCAATTAACTAGTTCATAATTTACAATATAATTTTATAATTCAATAGTACAATTTCATATTTTATTTAATCATAAGTGTAGCGATTTGACACCGCCCACATTGAAGCGCTGTGCGACTTCAATCATCTGGAAGAATCGCCAGCTTATGTACTGGCCTTCGATAAGTGCCGACTCTGGTCTTCACGTTAGCGACTCGAACTTTTCCATCCTTGCCCTCTTCCACTGCTACGACGCGTCCGGTCAACCACTGCTGGGGCGGAATATTGTCGTCGTGTATAATGACGAGACGACCGATTGCCAGATTGGGTTGCTCTGTTGTCCATTTGCTCCGGGGTTGTAGACTCAGGACGTAATCGTTCGACCACGCTCGCCAAAACCTCTGCTTGAGAGCGCATAATAGCCTCCACCTCTTCAAGCAGGACAATTTGCTGTCTGTTACGTCTGGCACGTATTCTGGCGGCAGCGAACGCAGAGTTCCTCCGATGAGCAGGTGCGCAGGAGTTAGAGCCTCGCCGTCGTTCGGATCCTGGCTCATTGGAGCGATGGGTCTCGAATTGAGCACCGCCTCCACGTCGATGAGAACCGTGTTCAGCTCCTCCATTGTGAGTAACGCACTGCCGACCGTCCTGATGAGTTGATTTTTTGCGCACTTCACCGCCGCTTCCCAGAGTCCTCCGAAGTGCGGGGCCCTTGGCGGTATGAAGGCAAACTCGATGCCCTGCTCTGCCGTGAAAAATTCGACCTTCTCCTGTTGCCTCTTGAACTCTTCTTGAAGATCCTGAAGCTTCCTGTCCGCTCCGACGAAATTGGTTGCGTTGTCGCAATATATCTTCGCTGGGCGTCCTCGCCTTCCGACGAACCTTTTGAGAACATAAATGAAACAATCAGTTGTTAGGTCGCCTACAAGTTCTAAATGAACGGCTTTAGAAGCGAAACACACGAAAACTGCAATGTACATTTTAACAGGGGGTCTACCACGAATTTTTAACGTGGTGTAAACAGGACCGCAAAAATCAACACCACAGATCAAGAAAGGGCGCATCGCTTTCAATCGATCTGCGGGTAAATTACCCATTATTTGCGAGAGTAATTTAGGCTTATATCGAAAGCAATGTACGCAGTTTCTTACGGTTCTGCTGCATTCTTCTCGAGCATTAATCAACCAAATTTGCTGACGAAGAAGGGATACTAAGGCCTTGGGCCCAGCGTGGCAATTTTGTAAATGCAGATACCGTAGATACAGTGTGACAAAGTGCGAACTCTTTGGCATTAGCAACGGAAATTTAGCGTCGTAAGGTATAGGAGCATTTAATAGTCTACCGCCAACTCGAAGAAGTGAAAATTTTCGATTTCCTTCTTCGAACTCGTGTATAAACGGATTTAGTTTTTGCATACTTGGCGGGAGTATAATGGATTTTCGTAATTTTTTCATTTCATGAGCGTACTCTACTTTTTGTAGGATTTCGATTATTTTCAAAAATGCCCATTTTAATTCCGTCGCAGTCGGGACAAGAGAGGATGCTTGACTTTTATGGACAAATCTATTTATATAGACAAATATGCGAAGTAACTTCATATACGATGAGTGCTTCGAAATTAAGTCAAGAACATTATTTGAAGACACCTCGACTGCAACGAACACAGCCTGATTATTCCGTTTCTCTAGTATGTCTAACTGTGACGGCAATTCAAAGTGACAGTTCTTTGGCCATTGATCTGGCGTCTCAACGAGAAACGTTGGTCCTTCGAACCATATCGAATTTACGATCTCTTCCACATTGCATCCGCGAGACACAATGTCCGCGGGATTTTGCTTGGAAGGAACATGGCGCCAAGAGACTTCGTGTGTCCATTCTTGGATTTCTGCCACTCTGTTTGCTACAAACGTATTGAGCGTAGCAGGATGGGTTTTAACCCAATGTAGCGTGATTTCAGAGTCTGTCCAAAACACGACTCTCTCGATTCCACAATTTAATAAAGGCCGTACCTTCGACCAGAGCTTCGCTAGTAAGTGTGCGGCGCACAATTCAAGTCTGGGCAAAGAAATCGTCTTCAAAGGCGCGACCTTTGATTTTGCCGTTAATAATCGGCTTTGAATCCCATGACCATCGGTGCTACGGATGTAAAGACAACAGCCGTACGCCCTCATGGATGCATCAGCAAACCCATGGATTTGACAATTGACACTCGGACTTGTGCCAACGTACCGAGGGATCTTGACTGAGTCTAGCTGAGAGAGATTTGATTTAAAATTTTGCCAGCTAGTCTCGAGGCGCATGGGGATTGATTCATCCCAATCAAGTTTTTGGAGCCAAAGCTCCTGAAGCAATATCTTAGATTTAATTATTATTGGGCACAACAGCCCGAGAGGGTCGAAAAGGCGAGCAGAAACTGACAAAATGTTCCTCTTCGTGGCTTTGAGATCCTGAAAATTTTCATCTAGATGAAACGTGAATACATCCGTCGTCGGGACCCAATGTATTCCTAACGTTTTTGTGGAATCGGAATCGTTGAATTTGAGAGATTTTTCACATTCCATACTCGGATAGAATGGGTGGTTAGAAAACCATTTCGCCAATTGAAACCCATGGGGTTCTAGGCACTGAGAAACCTCACGTTGGATAGCATCAAGCTCTTCAATAGTATCAGCACCGGTAAGTAAATCGTCAACATAAAAATCACTACGAATTACTTTCGCTCCCAATGGGTGAACATTTTTATAAATGTCACTTAATTGAAATAGACATCTGATTGCCAAGAATGGGGCTGGAGATGTACCATATGTCACGGTGTTTAACTGATAGACTCTCAACGGTTCTGCAGGGTTTTCTCTCCAGAGTATTAACTGAAATTTACGATCTGCCTCGCTAATGCGGACTTGACGATACATTTTAGAAATGTCAGCAGTTATCGCAAATTTGTTCAAACGGAACCGAAGTAATGTTGAATACAATTCTGGCTGTATTGTCGGACCAACCATCAAGATATCATTTAACGAAACTTGGCTCGAAGTTCTACTTGATGCATCGAAAACAACACGAAGCTTGGTTGTTGTACTTTGTGGTCGTAAAACACACTGATGCGGTATGAAATAATGAGGACCTGTAAATATTTCCGAATCGAGCGTAGACATGTGACCTAAACTAAGATACTCCTTCATGAAGTCCATATACATTGCCCTCACTTCTAACTCTTTCAAGAGTTTGCGTTCTAATGAAAGAAATCGCCTTTTGGCTGTCTCGAATGACGAACCAAGTGAACTGGCATTCGTTTTGAAAGGCAATGAGACTTCAAACCGACCATCAGGCAAACGATGCAAAGTATCAAGGAACTTTTGTTCACACAGTTTATGTTCTGTGGTAAATTTAATATTCTGGGATTCTTGGGGGAGCTCTTCTAACTCCCAAAATCGCTGTACGACCGAATCCAACGAACAATCATCATCAGCAATACTTGTAAGATTACATACTTGAGATGAAGAACTATTAATGTGTCTGTATTTCCCAGAAATAATCCATCCGAATGATGTCTTCTGGAGGGTCGGGACATCTGGACTTGGCTTAATTTGTCCAACAGACAAAATTTCAAAAAATGATTCCGCGCCTAACAAGAGATCAATTCTCTGTGGCTTATCGAAGTGGGGGTCTGCTAATTCAATATTAGCGGGTATATTCCAACACTGTGGAGATACCGTTGGATCTGGTTGGTAGTTCGATATCGACCGTAAAATCCAAAAATCGGTATTTAACTCGAACGAGTTGATGCGTGACCTAATTGTAGCGTGCAGCTTTTGGTTCACCATTGAATTAGATCTACCAATTCCAGTAATATTCAATTTTTTCGCTTCCCTTCTCAGTTTCAATCTTTGCGCAAGTTCCTCGGTTATAAAATTCACTTGCGAACCGGAATCTAGCAACGCTCTGGCTAAGAAGTATTCTCCTGAACTGCTTCTTATCTTTACCACCGCTGTGGCAAGAATGACATGATCGGATGTCGAACTATGGTTAACGACACTTCCGAACTCAGAGGACTTCTCAACCACTAAGCTTGACACTTGAGACTGGTTGGAACCGAGAACTTGCGAATTGTTCGTCGAAAGATTGTCAGTATATCTGTGAAGAAGTGTATGATGAGGTTTATTACATACCCTACAACTGGAGGATCTACATTTCGAAACCGAATGACCCTTTTTTAGGCATTTAATACACAAGGGAACTTTCTTTGCAAAGTCAAATCGCTGAGAAACCGGAATTGCAATGTATTTAGAGCAATTTTCCATTAAATGATCATTTGACGTGCAGTAAAAACATTTGTTTTCACTTGTACTTACTTTTGTACAAGAGAAGGAAGCCCTTGGATTTCTTCTGAATCCATTCTCTGGTTTGAATTTACCAGGTTTTGATTTTGAGGATGAAGATTCATCAGCCGAAATATGCTGGTATCTTTTATTGAGTGCAGCCTCACACTCACTCCAAGTTGGAAGCTTTTCAAAATCAAGTTGTTCCTCCCACTTTGTTTTGGTAATCGGATCAACTTTAGACATAACTAAATGTATTAAAATCGCATTGGTGATACTTTTATCATCACCAATGGACAGCATGGAGTCGTAAATCGCAGAGACTGTATCGACTATGTTGCGCAATGCAGAAGCAGAGGGTTTCGGGATCTCAGGAAGATCGAAAAGCATTGAAATGTTATCAAAAAATATTAAACATTTGTTATCGTATACCCTCTTTAAGCTTGCTAATGCCTTGGGATAATTTCTCTCAGTGATCTGGAAGGCTTTTACAGTCCCCAATGCCTCATCTGATAAACAAGATATCAGATGGTTAAATTTTTCAATGTCAGTGAGAGAGTTGTCATTATCGACTAAATTCTCAAATAAGCTGATAAAATTCTTATACTCCGAATATTTACCGCTAAACTTCGGAAGCCGCATATTGGGCAACCGAGAATGTGGCATTGAAAAGCCGAATGAAGTTTCATGTAAACTTGGCCTTTTATTTTTTCCAAGATTTGACATTAATAGAGATTTGGTACTAACGCAGGTATTTTCCAATTCAGCTCTATAGCTATCACTTGGATCCAATACCTCTATTTCATTTTGGAAAGTCATCGCTTTCTCAATATAAGAATTCACAATATCCAAACGACATTCTAATTCGAATGGATTGAAAGAAATACTTTTATCTTCAATAGATTGTTTGATTCTCATTATATTTGCCACAACACTTTCTCTTTGTTGGACAAATTGTTCAAGAGCCCTTGTCTTGCATGGTGAAACTTGTCGTTTTTTCCCGGTCATATTGATTTATTTATCGCAGTAATTTAGCGAACGAGATTATTTATGAACGAGATCGAAGTATAAATTCAATGGGAACTGTAGCGTTGTGTAATCTTAATTGATTATATCCAAGTAAATTATGGAATAACGATTCTAAAGAAGCACCACTATAGAATTTAAGAAAATTGTGACAAATCGGCTATGGTTATATTTGCTAAATACTAAATATTCGTATGTACCGTCTCAATGCAATATTGAGATTCACTATGCAACGGGCCGAGAATTAAATTCCGACTGGGATAGCAAAACAACAAAAATAATATTTGCTTCACTGTAAAGTGACACCAGTAAATATAAATTTCAAAGGGAATATTAATCGCAAAAAATGTTTAACTTCCCTGTCAAGGGACACCAGTCAATATAATTTAGACTGGGATATTGAAACCAACGAATAAATTTAACTTCCCTGTTTTAGGGACACAAGTCAATATAATTTAGACTAGGATATCAAAACACCGAAAATATTTAGCCTCCCTGTGCAAAGACACCTGTTGATTTGACTGGGGATCAGGCTCAAGTGTGTACGTGTATTTGTGTGTGCGAACGAGTGTGAAAGCTTTGAGCGATTGCCGAAGTGAAAGAAGAACAGTAAAAAAGATCAGCGAAATTATGCTTGCTCAACTGCCGACGGCAAGTGCAACGAATGGTCGCCAAAGAGGAACTCCGAATGAGTGACTATGGTCAAATACGAAAACGACCGAATTGCGATACCGACGAGTTGCACACAATCACTCACTTTGGCAATTTTTATGTTTATTATGAGTTTATTTAATTTCTCTTTAGGTTTCTTTATTAATTTTCGACCAAGATCACTCACACTACTCTATTTTCGGATTGATTTATGCCATACGCTGTCGTAGGATTTTGAAACGTCAAGATATACTGCTACGCAGATTTTTTGTTATCAATATCAGTATTAATCTTATTTATTACTCGATGTACTTGTTGGATAGTGGAGTGTCGCTGTCTAAAGCCGAACTGGTGACTGGGTATTAGATTTCTTTGCGTCAAGATAGGTTCAAGTCAGTCAAAGAAAATTTTTCAAAGAGCTTGGAAAGAATTGGTAAGAGGCTCTGTATGAGCTAGCTTTTGTAGGGTCCTTGAGCGGCTTTGGTATTTGTATTTTTTCTGCTACTTTCCATACTGAAGGATAGTGCTTCGTGACGATCATGGCGTTATATATATATTACTAATATTTGCGAGAGCATTGTCTGGTAGTTCTTTTAATATTTTTCCTATGATTTGGTAATAACCCGGTAATTTCTTTATGTCAATGTCTGATTTTATCTTATTTTTAATTTCGTTTATTGTCACTCTTTTTATTGTGGCGTGAAGTACTCTGGGGACGTCCGTTATTTCAATATGTGTATTACCTTTTTTGTTAGTGATAGTTGGTAGTTGTTTTAGCTCTGTCGTAGCCTGGTTTAATCTTGTTTTGTCCTCTGGTAGTCTGGTCGATCTTTCAACAGCGAGGACTATGTTGTCATTTAGGTATGCAACCGCACTGTCAATATCACTGCCGATTTTTAGTGAAACGCCTAAGTCTAAATTAAGCTGTAGTATTTCACGAAATGAGTCCCAGTTAGTTTTATTATTATAGATTTTCCTGTGGGTGTCAGAGTATTTCGATATATGAGGGTAATTGGCGAGTGGTCAGATGATAATTCAAAATCTGATTTAATTGTTAGGTGATCTTGTCTTATATTTTTTATTATGAAGAAATCAATTAAGTCTGGTCGTTTTGCCATGTCGGTTGGCCAGTAGGTTGGATCTCCTGTACTCATGAAAGTACATTTGTTTACTCTTATTGAGTCTAGTAAGTGTTTTCCTTTTTTATTTGTCAATCTTGAGCCCCAAGTTGAGTTTTTTGCGTTAAAGTCTCCTCCAGCAATGAAGCGTTTGCCTAGCGTACGTAGAAAGTCCGAATATTCCAATGTGGTATTGTTGTGTTTAGGTGGGCAGTATGTTGCGGACAATGATATGTGTCCACTCCCGTCAGATATTTGTACAGTTGTAGCTTGCAGATAGTCTTTTCTGTATTTTTCTAGTTCTATACATTTAATATTTTGATTAATTATAATTGCGGTTCCACCATGAGCTTTGTTGTCAGGATGATTAGTATAGTAGATATTGTAGTTAGGTATTTTTACGAAGATTTTATCAGTAAAGTGAGTCTCAGATATGAGCATGATATCAATTTGGTTGTTGTAAATAAAAGATTTCAGCTCCAGTATATGCTGGCCGAGTCCGTTAGCATTCCATAGTGTTATGTTTAGATTATTATTGTCCATTTAGTTTTGTCACCAGCATTGTAATGATGTCCATCATGTTAGACATCTGAGTAATAAGTGTTTTCATCATTTCTTTAAGTTCAGAAAGGTCAGTGTTTTGAGGTTGGTCGTTGGTAGTTGTTGACGTATTGGTAGCGGATGCTTGGGTATATGTTAGGTTTGGCCTGATTGAGCTGTTTTCTGTGGGGTTTATAATGCTTGTCGTAGTTAGTTGTTCATTTTCAGTTGTTTGTTCTGATTTTTTTCGTAGTGCTGGGAAGCGATTTATTTTTAGTGTCTTGTAGATCATGTAGCCCTCATAGTTAGCTGCTTTTCACCACATAATGCGCATTTAATATTGTTACTATTCGCAGGAATTTGGCAGTTTATAGTTTTATGTGCACCAGCGCATTTAACGCAGACTAGGTTTTTGGTACAGAAATTTTTGGTGTATCCATATTTTTGGCAGTTTGTACATTGGGGCAGGGTTCTTTTTTGGTGAGGAGTCTCGAAGGATATTTTGCAGTGCAAAAGGCTAGCCAATGTGTATATGTCTTCATTGTTTTTGTTTGTTTTAAGTTCTATTGAAAATAAAGACAGTGCTTTTTTTGTGCCTGTTTGCAGTATTGTTTGGATATTAGTTACTTCATGCCCTAGTTCGGCCAGTTCTGTTCTTTAATGTCGTTTATGTCTGTAGAGTAGTGCATGTTTCGCAATATTACCTTAACACTATAAAGACCGGAGCGGTCATTTTGACCGTTTTTCGTTTTAAAATCTACATTATTCGCATAAATGAATTTTAAAAATGTTTTCCTCTCGTGACTTATTTATTTGAAAAGCTTTTTAGAAAACATGTGAATTTTTATAAAATTTAATTATTGTTTTTGAGATACACTGACCCATACATAAAAAGACCACGAGCTGTCATTTTGATCGCTAATGAGACATATTATCCATGAATTAATTCCAGCTATATCCAGAATATTATAAAGACGTGGACGGGCCATTTACTGCTTACTTACCCTGACCGAATACTTGCGAGCCATTTGATCTGCCATATCTACACCATATTATATCTAAGTCAAAATGACTTACATTATATGCACCGCGAGCATATAATAAATAAATAAAAACCAATTCAATTCACCAATTCATTATTTGACTTGATTCGTCAATATACAATCGCCAGGCAGATATAACTTTATTGTCTTCCACATTTCGTTTGGCGTAAGAAGTTGGCCCTCCAACTTCCCTTAGTATATTTCTTCGACATAGACATCCTACTTGTGTCCATACCATATGCTCCATTGATGCTACGTTATAACCAATTTTGAAATTATATTATGATTTCCTTATAAGTCGTACTTGGAATTTCCATATCTATTTCTCCGTCTGATTTCGTATCATCTGATGAGGAAATATTTATCTCGGGTACAAAATCGAAATTGGGATTCTCAGAAAGAGTGTCTCCTATAACTGTTAGTCGTAATAGTTCTGTCAATATTTCAGTCTATGTAAGATTATTACGCGCATTCATTGATATTATTTTTCAAAAAGCAAAATCACATTTCATATGTTTATTGTACAAGTTTCAAACTTCAACGGATAAAATCGAGTGTACTTTTGACCGACACTATTTCCAAAGACTGCATTTACCATTAAGTCTGAAACTGAACTTCTTGCAGTACAAAGCAGAGAGTGGATTCAGTGTTGCTTCATGTATATACTGTCACGAATTTCCTGTTACCCGAGTTTGAAACTGGGATAGCTCAGCGGGCGTCCAGGTTCAGACAAACAATTTTTCTATGTTTATTGAAATTTGTTTTATTTATTTCATGTATTTTTGGTTTATCGTTTATTCATACAAAATTCGTACAATTTTGTAAAATCTTGCACTATACGGTGGTGGTTTGTCCTTCCCTGATGTTGGATGTTGGTTCCTTGCTTGCTTCGCGTTCCCCTTTTCGGCAGCTGTTGACTACCGATCCCTCAGAGTGGCTGGTAAGATCACGGGCCTTGCGTGCGCTGGTTTTGCTCGTATCGTGGTGGAGCACTAGGTGCTCGTTTTAGCCGCAATTGGTGTTGATGACTCGTTTTATTTACAGGGTGGTGGTTAGTCGAGACCGATTAGGCCTCCCAGGACTCGCGAACCCACGGTTCGGTAGTTAGTGATAGGAGTAGTAGTAGTAGTATGGTTTATTAGATAACGTTTAGTAGTACTTGGCACTACTACTAAATGTACGATAAACTCTGAATTCCATGACGAAATCAGAAGTATGGTATTATGTATATTAGATATCGTTTAGTAGTACTTGGCACTACTACTAAATGTAAGATAAACTCTGAGTTCAATGACGAAGTCAGAAGTATGGTATTCTGTATATTAGATATCGTTTAGTAGTACTTGGCACTACTACTAAACGTAAGATAACTCTGAATTTGACGATGAAGTTAGAGATTTGGTGTTTATTATGTTAGGCACCGTTTACTAGTACTGTGGCTCACTACTAAAATACTTAACTACGGGGGTGGAGGTTAATCGAGATCTATTCGACCTCCGGACTCTAGAACTAGGTAATTCAATGTTTTTTTGTAATCGTAGTGGGTATAACTACTTGTTGCATTTAGTAGTAAAAGTAGTTTACTACAGAAATGCTTAACTACAGAGGTGGATGTTAATCGAGATCTATTCGACCTCCCAGGACTCTTAGAACTAGGTAATTCAATGTTTTACAGTAATCGTAGTGATTACAAATACTTGTTGCATTTAGTAGTAAAAGTAGTTTACTACAGAAATGCTCAACTATTGAGGTGGTTGTTAATCGAGATCTATTTTGTTGCATTTGTTGCAGTGGGTCAGGGCACTTCCGCACAATTCGCACTTTCCCACGCTATTTCAACGGTTGTTGCCTTTTGTTTATTTTGAACTTGTCTTTGAGTTCATGGCCATCCTTCCCCGGTTGTCCCACTTGTTGTTGGTACTCTTCACAGGTGGCGCGTGCAGCTCCGTTCGTCGTCCTATGTGGTTGTTGTTCTTTTATTACAACAACTTCACATAGTAGGCGCGCTCACTGCAGTCATTTATGCAGTTCTCCGACAGACACCCGCACCGTGGTGGGTTTCTGTTCACTCAGTGAGAGAATCGCCTTATCGGCGATTCCTCTTTGTGTGGTGTCCGCCTTGATCGTTGCCACCGACACGGTTTGTGCTTGGTTGGTGGTGCGTTGATTGCACTGTTCTCTCACTTGCAGTTCTCCGGTAGACACCCGCACCGTGGTGAGTTTCTGTTCACTCAGTGAGAGAATCGCCTTATCGGCTTCGTCGGCTGTGCAGCTGTTGGTTTTTTTTTTCTTTTGATTTATCACGGCCTTTCCTAGCAATAATATGTGGAGGGGAATTTGCTGCCAAATTGCTCGTCACATCTCCTCCTTACTGTGGGGGTAGTCGCGTGATTTGGGTTACCCCGGCCCGCGAGACCATCACCCGGTAGGTCCGCCCAGCTTGCCATCGTAGAAACGACACCCGCCGGTGCCGTTTCTTCTGCGCCCGCGCTCTCTCCGCCGCCGCCATGATCTCCCTCGGAATGGGATCCGGGACGAGGCAGGCTCCCCTCCAGATCTCGCTCACCCTGGAGCACCTCCTCCAGATCTTGTTCGCCACCGTCCAGCTCTAGAGCATCGTCGTTCTCGTACAGCCAATTCTCTAGGATGGCGACCCTTCGTTGGCGCTCTGGTCCTCCTTCCTCGGCTCTCCGCACACTTAAATCCAGTGGCTCCTCCGCCATTGCCTCCTTGTGGAGCGTCCACCATCGTTCCGCCTCGGCCGTTGCCCGCTCCGGAAGCGCCTCCTCGTTTGATGACCACCGCGCCTCCTCACTCCCGCTCTCACCCCAATTCCCAGGTGTCGGGGACACCATTGGGGTGGGGGTACAACGGTTCCTCCAGAGGTCCTCGTCGCTCCAAGCTGGCCAGCTGGTGCTCATCCGAGCCGTCGGCGTCACCCTCGCAAATGAGTGCTGGAGTCCACTGGTCTTGGTGGTGGCCTTGTAGACATCTTCTTGGATCTGGAGTCGTCTGTGGTTTCTGTTGAAGTGACCGATCTTCAATCGATCACTTCGCCTTTCGGTTTCCTCTTGGGTTTTCCTGGCTCCGTTAGCCTGAGCCATTGTTCGTGTAAAGCACACTTTCCCTTTTTACTTCCTTAAAACCTCCCTGTCTTGTGATTATATCGGCTACTCTTGACCTCCCTGTCTCATTTTGGGACAGCCCGGTTCGCCCTGTGAACTGTCACTCGGCCCCTGTCATGGCGTCTTTCTCGACCGCGGGGGCTCATCATCGTTGATTCGATACCAGACAGAGTTTTCGCCGATGCCAAAATGGTGAGTTTATTGTTTTAATCCTTTTATATTTTTTTCTTATATCTTCGCCATATTCTGCAGCAATTCATTTCCGCACACGTTGTTGTTCTGCAAATTCCTCGTCATCTTCAATATTTGGGTTCTTTGTTGGTGATGACATGAAGGACGCAGTTGCTGGACTTTTATCGTAATTGCTCAAACGGTGGTGGGGGTTGTTGGTGTTGGGTTTGTAGTTAAGCGTGATTACCGCTGGCGGTATGGTTAACGCTCACGATTACTCTTCTTTCTAGCCACCCCCCGTCTTCCTCGGTCTGGATTTCCATCGGCAAATGGCCTTGTCCATCCCCATGGATCTTTATGTGATTATTAAGTGTACTGGACTGGCGGAATTGTTTCTTGCAAACGGCGCATTCAGAAGATTTCTCACCTGCATGCATTTTAATGATTTTAAATGATTTGTGAGCGTGGACGGTTGCCGAAATGTTTTATCACAACTATTGTATTTGTATGGTTTTTCGCCGGTTGGTTAGCGTGCTCAGCTGCTGGAATCGTCGTTTGCACATGTTGCATACCAAGGGCCCTCTTTTTTTTGTTTTCTTTCTCGGGCCCGCAATTTTGATGGTCGTTGCGATCGCCGCCGATGTAATGATCCTCGGACAGGTCCGGGCTAATGTTAGCAGTGGTCACGAGAGGGGGGCAGCGGATGCTGCTGTTGTTGTTGTCCATGTACTGTTTGCGGATGTTTAAATTCATTATCCATTAATGATGAATTCGATACTTTTGAGATCTGTTGATGATTATTATGAATTGTAATGGCAATATTGTTGTTATTGATAATATTATCGTTATAATACACATAATTTGTCTTTTTTCGTATTAGTAACATTTGTGTTTGCTGCCAATGAGTTTTTAATTGTATTATCTTTCCTCCTGTGGACTTTGCAAGTAGTAGCTTTTGATCGTGTAGATGAGAAACTAAAAATAGTCTCATTAGATGATATAAGTCCCAGACTTTTTAAGTTCACCGGTGGATCATTAAATGTTTCATCCGTGGTAGAACTGTTTGATCTCTTCGAGAGACATGTGCAACGGTTCATTGGGAGTTTTTGCACAAAGCGATGTATTTATTTCCATTGAGTTTAGAGTCTTTGCTGGTAACTGAGACTGCCGCAATTTTCATCAACACTAGTAAAGATTATGTACCCGTTTTCGTCGCTTACTTTTATTATTTTTATGAATGGATTTCTGATTATAACATTTATAATTTTGTTCAATCAAAACTTCACTTGACTGAACCATTCTCTTAATTTCTTTGGTACCATTAGCAAAGCCTGCCCCATCAATATCAGATTCTTTTTCTGATCTACTCATGTCAATTGGGAATGCATATATATCCGAATCAATTGGAACGTTGTAAAAGTCAGAAATTTCACGTGTCAGTAGAGAGTCATGTGACATTGCCTAAGTGATTAAAATTGAGTCATCCGCTTTGTTTGCACTAGAAACCCTTAAAGAGTTGTGGGAACTAGATAAACGACTATTTAAGGAGTACCTCGAAATTGGTCGAAATCCGCAAGAGCCAATTCCTGTATGGTAATGATGACCGTGATAATGATAGGAATGATTCAGTGGACTAAGTATCAGTTTTCTTTCTTCTTCGAGTTGTGTGTTCGGATTTGCTGCTGCTGTTGTTGTTGCTCCCGCTGCTGCGCCGCATTGCCACCAGCCGTCTTGTTGGCGTTGTTGGGTGAAGCGGCTACGATTACAATTTCGCCATGGGCCATGGCTGCGGCAGCGTGTACATGTTGCAGATTCTTAATATGCGTCTGTTCAGTTTCAATCTTGGTTTGAGTCGGCTTCAGAAAGTGAGAATCGCGCTCGTCCATTGTTCCCGGTTACTCCCCGGCCTCAATGGAATACACTTTTAATCCAGAGTCTCTTCTTCTCTGTCCGCAACGGATTTCACTTCGTCGAAGAGAATAACGTTTTGAGGCGTTTCTTGTGTGAATTTCGTGTCTTAAAGAGATTTTACTAGTGCATCTGACAACATGGCAAACAGTTTGTAAAGAGTTGAAAATTTCTCGCTTGAATGACCGACCGACCGATCGCTCGCCCGTCCGCGCGTTCCCCCAGGCTCCCTGGCCAAGAGCACGACCCCCAGGCGATGTGTTTTGTGAATATTTGACGTGTTTACGGACCTTTCCTAGCTTTTCTGTGGTTAAGGTGGTAAGGTGCGGTGAACTGATGTCTCACGCCTAAGTCGCGGAGGAAGTTCCTGAATGATTTGCTCGTGTACTGAGCCCAGTTGTCTGTCACCAAGATCTTTGGTATCCCGAACCGTGCCAGTATTCGTTCCCTGAAGGCCTTGATGAGGTGTTCACTCGTCGCTATCCGCAAGGGGACGATCTCGGTCCATTTCGAGAAGTTGTCGAAGAATATCAGCATCATAGAATTCCCGTGTTTTGATCGGGGAAGTGGGCCCACGAAGTCTGAGCAAACAATAGTCCAGCTATCTGTGTCAGCATCTTTCCAGCTGGCTTTTGTTGGTTTGGCTTGTATCGTTGACACTACTCGCATTGTCGTACGTAGCGACTGGCATCCCGGAACATACCCGGCCAGTAGTACCAGTTAGCGATTCTCGCTATTGTTCGTCGAATCCCTAAGTGGCCGGCGGTTGGTTCGTCGTGGTTCTCGTTGAGGACTATGTTGCGAAGCTGTGTTGGTACGCATAGCTTTCATAGCGCGCAATCTTCGTCTCCTACCCGCCGAGGAATATGGGGAAAAGTTCGCCGACTTCGATTACATAATCCGGAAACTGTTTACCCTTGCGCAGCAGCTTTGTGAGTTGCGAATTCTGGTACAAATCATCGATACCAAGTTGCAATTCCTAAATATCGCCGCAGCTCTCGGACGTTCTTTGGGGGCACCAGTTCTCGAATCGCCGCTACCTTGTCGGGGTCAGTGTGGATTCCCTTGTCGGTGACCAGGTGGCCGAGATACCTGATTTTTTTCTTGACGAATTCGCATTTGTCGCGATTTATTTTTAGTGTCTTGTAGATCATGTAGCCCTCATAGTTAGCTGCTTTTCACCACATAATGCGCATTTAATATTGTTACTATTCGCAGGAATTTGGCAGTTTATAGTTTTATGTGCACCAGCGCATTTAACGCAGACTAGGTTTTTTGGTACAGAAATTTTTGGTGTATCCATATTTTTGGCAGTTTGTACATTGGGGCAGGGTTCTTTTTTGGTGAGGAGTCTCGAAGGATATTTTGCAGTGCAAAAGGCTAGCCAATGTGTATATGTCTTCATTGTTTTTGTTTGTTTTAAGTTCTATTGAAAATAAAGACAGTGCTTTTTTGTGCCTGTTTGCAGTATTGTTTGGATATTAGTTACTTCATGCCCTAGTTCGGCCAGTTCTGTTCTTTAATGTCGTTTATGTCTGTAGAGTAGTGCATGTTTCGCAATATTACCTTAACACTAGAAAGACCGGAGCGGTCATTTTGACCGTTTTTCGTTTTAAAATCTACATTATTCGCATAAATGAATTTTAAAAATGTTTTCCTCTCGTGACTTATTTATTTGAAAAGCTTTTTAGAAAACATGTGAATTTTTATAAAATTTAATTATTGTTTTTGATATACACTGACCCATACATAAAAAGACCACGAGCTGTCATTTTGATCGCTAATGAGACATATTATCCATGAATTAATTCCAGCTATATCCAGAATATTATAAAGACGTGGACGGGCCATTTACTGCTTACTGCCCTGACCGAATACTTGCGAGCCATTTGATCTGCCATATCTACACCATATTATATCTAAGTCAAAATGACTTACATTATATGCACCGCGAGCATATAATAAATAAATAAAAACCAATTCAATTCACCATTCATTATTTGACTTGATTCGTCAATATACAATCGCCAGGCAGATATAACTTTATTGTCCTTCCACATTTCGTTTGGCGTAAGAAGTTGGCCCCTCCAACTTCCCTTAGTATATTTCTTCGACATAGACATCCTACTTGTGTCCATACCATATGCTCCATTGATGCTACGTTATAACCAATTTTGAAATTATATTTATGATTTCCTTATAAGTCGTACTTGGAATTTCCATATCTATTTCTCCGTCTGATTTCGTATCATCTGATGAGGAAATATTATCTCGGGTACAAAATCGAAATTGGGATTCTCAGAAAGAGTGTCTCCTATAACTGTTAGTCGTAATAGTTCTGTCAATATTTCAGTCTATGTAGATTATTACGCGCATTCATTCATATTATTTTTCAAAAAGCAAAATCACATTTCATATGTTTATTGTACAAGTTTCAAACTTCACGGATAAAATCGAGTGTACTTTTGACCGACATTATTTCCAAAGACTGCATTTACCATTAAGTCTGAAACTGAACTATCTTGCAGTACAAAGCAGAGAGTGGATTCAGTGTTGCTTCATGTATATACTGTCACGGAACTTTCCTGTTACCCGAAGTTTGAAACAGGGATGCTCAGCGGGCGTCCAGGTTCAGACAAACAATTTTTCTAGTTTATTGAATTTGTTTTATTTATTTCATGTATTTTTGGTTTATCGTTTATTCATACAAAATTCGTACAATTTTTGTAAAATCTTGCACTATACGGTGGTGGTTTTGTCCTTCCCTGATGTTGGATGTTGTTCCTGCTTGCTTCGCGTCCCCTTTCGGCTGTTGACTACCGATCCCTCAGAGTGGCTGGTAAGATCACGGGCCTTGCGTGCGCTGGTTTTGCTCGTATCGTGGTGGAGCACTAGGTGCTCGTTTTAGCCGCAATTGGTGTTGATGACTCGTTTTATTTACAGGGTGGTGGTTAGTCGAGACCGCTTAGGCCTCCCCAGGACTCGCGAACCCACGGTTCGGTAGTTAGTGTTAGGAGTAGTAGTAGTAGTATGGTTATTAGATAACGTTTAGTAGTACTTGGCACTACTACTAAATGTACGATAAACTTGAATTCCCATGACGAAATCAGAAGTATGGTATTATGTATATTAGATATGTTTAGTAGTACTTGGCACTACTACTAAATGTAAGATAAATCTGAGTTCAATGACGAAGTCAGAAGTATGGTATTCTGTATATTAGATATCGTTTAGTAGTACTTGCACTACTACTAAACGTAAGATAACTCTGAATTTGACGATGAAGTTAGAGATTTGGTTTTTTATTATGTTAGGCACCGTTTACTAGTACTGTGGCTCACTACTAAAATACTTAAATACGGGGGGTGGAGGTTAATCGAGATCTATTCGACCTCCGGACTCTAGAACTAGGTAATTCAATGTTTTTTGTAATCGTAGTGGGTATAACTACTTGTTGCATTTAGTAGTAAAAGTAGTTTACTACAGAAATGCTTAACTACAGAGGTGGATGTTAATCGAGATCTATTCGACCTCCCAGGACTCTTAGAAACTAGGTAATTCAATGTTTTACAGTAATCGTAGTGATTACAAATACTTGTTGCATTTAGTAGTAAAAGTAGTTTACTACGAATGCTCAACTATGAGGTGGTTGTTAATCGAGATCTATTTTGTTGCATTTGTTGCAGTGGGTCAGGGCACTTCCGCACAATTCGCACTTTCCCACGCTATTTCAACGGTTGTTGCCTTTGTTTATTTTGAACTTGTCTTTGAGTTCATGGCCATCCTTCCCCGGTTTGTCCCACTTGTTGTTGGTACTCTTCACAGGTGGCGCGTGCAGCTCCGTTCGTCGTCCTATGTGGTTGTTGTTATTTTATTACAACAACTTCACATAGTAGCGCACTCACTGCAGTTCATTTATGCAGTTCTCCAGCACAAGGGACACCCGCACCGTGGTGGGTTTCTGTTCACTCAGTGAGAGAATCGCCTTATCGGCGATTCCTCTTTGTGTGGTGTCGCCTTGATCGTTGCCACCGACACGGTTTGTGCTTGGTTGGTGGTGCGTTGATTGCAATGTTCTCTCCTTGCAGTTCTCCGGTAGACACTCGCCATCGTGGTGAGTTTCTGTTCACTCAGTGAGAGAATCGCCTTATCGGCTTCGTCGGCTGTGCAGCTGTTCTTTGGTTTTTTTGTTCTTTTGATTTATCACGGCCTTTCCTAGCAATAATATGTGGAGGGGAATTTGCTGACCAAATTGCTCGTCACATCTCCTCCTTACTGTGGGGTAGTCGCGTGATCTTGGGTTACCCCGGCCGCGAGACCATCACCCGGTAGGTCCGCCCCAGCTTGCCATCGTAGAAACGACACCCGCCGGTGCCGTTTCTTCTGCGCCCCGCGCCTCTCTCCGCCGCCCCCATGATCTCCCTCGGAATGGGATCCGGGACGAGGCAGGCTCCCCTCCAGATCTCGCTCACCCTGGAGCACCTCCTCCAGATCTTGTTCGCCACCCGTCCAGCTCTAGAGCATCGTCGTTCTCGTACAGCCAATTCTCTAGGATGGCGACCCTTCGTTGGCGCTCTGGTCCTCCTTCCCTCGGCTCTCCGCACACTTAAATCCAGTGGCTCCTCCGCCATTGCCTCCTGTGGAGCGTCCACCATCGTTCCGCCTCGGCCGTTGCCCGCTCCGGAAGCGCCTCCTCGTTTGATGACCACCGCGCCTCCTCACTCCCGCTCTCACCCCAATTCCCAGGTGTCGGGGACACCATTGGGGTGGGGGTACAACGGTTCCTCCAGAGGTCCTCGTCGCTCCAAGCTGGCCAGCTGGTGCTCATCCGAGCCGTCGGCGTCACCCTCGCAAATGAGTGCTGGAGTCCACTGGTCTTGGTGGTGGCCTTGTAGACATCTTCTTGGATCCTCGTACTGGTGTCGTCTGTGGTTTCTGTTGAAGTGACCGATCTTCAATCGATCACTTCGCCTTTCGGTTTCCTCTTGGATTTTCCTGGCTCCGTTAGCCTGAGCCATTGTTCGTGTAAAGCTCACTTTCCCTTTTTACTTCCTTATAACCTCCCTGTCTTGTGATTATATCGGCTACTCTTGACCTCCCTGTCTCATTTTGGGACAGCCCGGTTCGCCCTGTGAACTGTCACTCGGCCCCTGTCATGGCGTCTTTCTCGACCGCGGGGGCTCATCATCGTTGATTCGATACCAGACAGAGTTTTCGCCGATGCCAAAATGGTGAGTTTATTGTTTTAATCCTTTTATATTTTTTTCTTATATCTTCGCCATATTCTGCAGCAATTCATTTCCGCACACGTTGTTGTTCTGCAAATTCCTCGTCATCTTCAATATTTGGGTTCTTTGTTGGTGATGACATGAAGGACGCAGTTGCTGGACTTTTATCGTAATTGCTCAAACGGTGGTGGGGGTTGTTGGTGTTGGGTTTGTAGTTAAGCGTGATTACCGCTGGCGGTATGGTTAACGCTCACGATTACTCTTCTTTCTAGCCACCCCCCGTCTTCCTCGGTCTGGATTTCCATCGGCAAATGGACCTTGTCCATCCCATGGATCTTTATGTGATTATTAAGTGTACTGGACTGGCGGAATTGTTTCTTGCAAACGGCGCATTCAGAAGATTTCTCACCTGCATGCATTTAATGATTTTAAATGATTTGTGAGCGTGGACGGTTGCCGAAATGTTTTATCACAACTGTTGTATTTGTATGGTTTTTCGCCGGTTGTCATAGTTGGATCTTGACATGGTTGGTTAGCGTGCTCAGCTGCTGGAATCGTCGTTTGCACATGTTGCATACCAAGGGCCCTCTTTTTTTTGTTTTCTTTCTCGGGCCCGCAATTTTGATGGTCGTTGCGATCGCCGCCGATGTAATGATCCTCGGACAGGTCCGGGCTAATGTTAGCAGTGGTCACGAGAGGGGGCAGCGGATGCTGCTGTTGTTGTTGTCCATGTACTGTTTGCGGATGTTTAAATTCATTATCCATTAATGATGAATTCGATACTTTTGAGATCTATTGATGATTATTATGAATTGTAATGGCAATATTGTTGTTATTGATAATATTATCGTTATAATACACATAATTTGTCTTTTTTTCGTATTAGTAACATTTGTGTTTGCTGCCAATGAGTTTTTAATTGTATTATCTTTCCTCCTGTGGACTTTGCAAGTAGTAGCTTTTGATCGTGTAGATGAGAAACTAAAAATAGTCTCATTAGATGATATAAGTCCCAGACTTTTTAAGTTCACCGGTGGATCATTAAATGTTTCATCCGTGGTAGAACTGTTTGATCTCTTCGAGAGACATGTGCAACGGTTCATTGGGAGTTTTTGCACAAAGCGATGTATTTATTTCCATTGAGTTTAGAGTCTTTGCTGGTAACTGAGACTGCCGCAATTTTCATCAACACTAGTAAAGATTATGTACCCGTTTCGTCGCTTACTTTTATTATTTTTATGAATGGATTTCTGATTATAACATTTATAATTTTGTTCAAACAAAACTTCACTTGACTGAACCATTCTCTTAATTTCTTTGGTACCATTAGCAAAGCCTGCCCCATCAATATCAGATTCTTTTTCTGATCTACTCATGTCAATTGGGAATGCATATATATCCGAATTAATTGGAACGTTGTAAAAGTCAGAAATTTCACGTGTCAGTAGAGAGTCATGTGACATTGCCTAAGTGATTAAAATTGAGTCATCCGCTTTGTTTGCACTAGAAACCCTTAAAGAGTTGTGGGAACTAGATAAACGACTATTTAAGGAGTACCTCGAAATTGGTCGAAATCCGCAAGAGCCAATTCCTGTATGGTAATGATGACCGTGATAATGATAGGAATGATTCAGTGGACTAAGTATCAGTTTTCTTTCTTCTTCGAGTTGTGTGTTCGGATTTGCTGCTGCTGTTGTTGTTGCTCCCGCTGCTGCGCCGCATTGCCACCAGCCGTCTTGTTGGCGTTGTTGGGTGAAGCGGCTACGATTACAATTTCGCCATGGGCCATGGCTGCGGCAGCGTGTACATGTTGCAGATTCTTAATATGCGTCTGTTCAGTTTCAATCTTGGTTTGAGTCGGCTTCAGAAAGTGAGAATCGCGCTCGTCCATTGTTCCCGGTTACTCCCCGGCCTCAATGGAATACACTTTTAATCCAGAGTCTCTTCTTCTCTGTCCGCAACGGATTTCACTTCGTCGAAGAGAATAACGTTTTGAGGCGTTTCTTGTGTGAATTTCGTGTCTTAAAGAGATTTTACTAGTGCATCTGACAACATGGCAAACAGTTTGTAAAGAGTTGAAAATTTCTCGCTTGAATGACCGACCGACCGATCGCTCGCCCGTCCGCGCGTTCCCCCAGGCTCCCTGGCCAAGAGCACGACCCCCAGGCGATGTGTTTTGTGAATATTTCACGTGTTTACGGACCTTTCCTAGCTTTTTTGTGGTTAAGGTGGTAAGGTGCGGTGAACTGATGTCTCACGCCTAAGTCGCGGAGGAAGTTCCTGAATGATTTGCTCGTGTACTGAGCCCCGTTGTCCGTCACCAAGATCTTTGGTATCCCGAACCGTGCCAGTATTCGTTCCCTGAAGGCCTTGATGAGGTGTTCACTCGTCGCTATCCGCAAGGGGACGATCTCGGTCCATTTCGAGAAGTTGTCGAAGAATATCAGCATCATAGAATTCCCGTGTTTTGATCGGGGAAGTGGGCCCACGAAGTCTGAGCAAACAATAGTCCAGCTATCTGTGTCAGCATCTTTCCAGCTGGCTTTTGTTGGTTTGGCTTGTATCGTTGACACTACTCGCATTGTCGTACGTAGCGACTGGCATCCCGGAACATACCCGGCCAGTAGTACCAGTTAGCGATTCTCGCTATTGTTCGTCGAATCCCTAAGTGGCCGGCGGTTGGTTCGTCGTGGTTCTCGTTGAGGACTATGTTGCGAAGCTGTGTTGGTACGCATAGCTTTCATAGCGCGCAATCTTCGTCTCCTACCCGCCGAGGAATATGGGGAAAAGTTCGCCGACTTCGATTACATAATCCGGAAACTGTTTACCCTTGCGCAGCAGCTTTGTGAGTTGCGAATTCTGGTACAAATCATCGATACCAAGTTGCAATTCCTAAATATCGCCGCAGCTCTCGGACGTTCTTTGGGGGCACCAGTTCTCGAATCGCCGCTACCTTGTCGGGGTCAGTGTGGATTCCCTTGTCGGTGACCAGGTGGCCGAGATACCTGATTTTTTTCTTGACGAATTCGCATTTGTCGCGATTTATTTTTAGTGTCTTGTAGATCATGTAGCCCTCATAGTTAGCTGCTTTTCACCACATAATGCGCATTTAATATTGTTACTATTCGCAGGAATTTGGCAGTTTATAGTTTTATGTGCACCAGCGCATTTAACGCAGACTAGGTTTTTGGTACAGAAATTTTTGGTGTATCCATATTTTTGGCAGTTTGTACATTGGGGCAGGGTTCTTTTTTGGTGAGGAGTCTCGAAGGATATTTTGCAGTGCAAAAGGCTAGCCAATGTGTATATGTCTTCATTGTATTTGTTTGTTTTAAGTTCTATTGAAAATAAAGACAGTGCTTTTTTTGTGCCTGTTTGCAGTATTGTTTGGATATTAGTTACTTCATGCCCTAGTTCGGCCAGTTCTGTTCTTTAATGTCGTTTATGTCTGTAGAGTAGTGCATGTTTCGCAATATTACCTTAACACTATAAAGACCGGAGCGGTCATTTTGACCGTTTTTCGTTTTAAAATCTACATTATTCGCATAAATGAATTTTAAAAATGTTTTCCTCTCGTGACTTATTTATTTGAAAAGCTTTTTAGAAAACATGTGAATTTTTATAAAATTTAATTATTGTTTTTGAGATACACTGACCCATACATAAAAAGACCACGAGCTGTTATTTTGATCGCTAATGAGACATATTATCCATGAATTAATTCCAGCTATATCCAGAATATTATAAAGACGTGAACGGGCCATTTACTGCTTACTGCCCTGACCATTTGATCTGCCATATCTACACCATATTATATCTAAGTCAAAATGACTTACATTATATGCACCGCGAGCATATAATAAATAAATAAAAACCAATTCAATTCACCAATTCATTATTTGACTTGATTCGTCAATATACAATCGCCAGGCAGATATAACTTTATTGTCTTCCACATTTCGTTTGGCGTAAGAAGTTGGCCCTCCAACTTCCCTTAGTATATTTCTTCGACATAGACATCCTACTTGTGTCCATACCATATGCTCCATTGATGCTACGTTATAACCAATTTTGAAATTATATTATGATTTCCTTATAAGTCGTACTTGGAATTTCCATATCTATTTCTCCGTCTGATTTCGTATCATCTGATGAGGAAATATTTATCTCGGGTACAAAATCGAAATTGGGATTCTCAGAAAGAGTGTCTCCTATAACTGTTAGTCGTAATAGTTCTGTTCAATATTTCAGTCTATGTAAGATTATTACGCGCATTCATTCATATTATTTTTCAAAAAGCAAATCACATTTCATATGTTTATTGTACAAGTTTCAAACTTCAACGGATAAAATCGAGTGTACTTTTGACCGACACTATTCCAAAGACTGCATTTACCATTAAGTCTGAAACTGAACTTCTTGCAGTACAAAGCAGAGAGTGGATTCAGTGTTGCTTCATGTATATACTGTCACGAATTCCTGTTACCCGAGTTTGAAACTGGGATAGCTCAGCGGGCGTCCAGGTTCAGACAAACAATTTTTCTATGTTTATTGAAATTTGTTTTATTTATTTCAGTATTTTTGGTTTATCGTTTTTCATACAAAATTCGTACAATTTTGTAAAATCTTGCACTATACGGTGGTGGTTTGTCCTTCCCTGATGTTGGATGTTGGTTCCTTGCTTGCTTCGCGTTCCCCTTTTCGGCAGCTGTTGACTACCGATCCCTCAGAGTGGCTGGTAAGATCACGGGCCTTGCGTGCGCTGGTTTTGCTCGTATCGTGGTGGAGCACTAGGTGCTCGTTTTAGCCGCAATTGGTGTTGATGACTCGTTTTATTTACAGGGTGGTGGTTAGTCGAGACCGATTAGGCCTCCCAGGACTCGCGAACCCACGGTTCGGTATTAGTGTAGGAGTAGTAGTAGTAGTATGGTTTATTAGATAACGTTTAGTAGTACTTGGCACTACTACTAAATGTACGATAAACTCTGAATTCCATGACGAAATCAGAAGTATGGTATTATGTATATTAGATATCGTTTAGTAGTACTTGGCACTACTACTAAACGTAAGATAACTCTGAATTTGACGATGAAGTTAGAGATTTGGTTTTATTATGTTAGGCACCGTTTACTAGTACTGTGGCTCACTACTGAAAATACTTAACTACGGGGGTGGAGGTTAATCGAGATCTATTCGACCTCCGGACTCTAGAACTAGGTAATTCAATGTTTTTTTGTAATCGTAGTGGGTATAACTACTTGTTGCATTTAGTAGTAAAAGTAGTTTACTACAGAAATGCATTAACTACAGAGGTGGATGTTAATCGAGATCTATTCGACCTCCCAGGACTCTAGAACTAGTAATTCAATGTTTACAGTAATCGTAGTGATTACAATACTTGTTGCATTTAGTAGTAAAAGTAGTTTACTACAGAATGCTCAACTATTCGAGGTGGTTGTTAATCGAGATCTATTTTGTTGCATTTGTTGCAGTTGGTCAGGGCACTTCCGCACAATTCGCACTTTCCCACGCTATTGCAACGGTTGTTGCCTTTTGTTTATTTTGAACTTGTCTTTGAGTTCATGGCCATCCTTCCCCGGTTGTCCCACTTGTTGTTGGTACTCTTCACAGGTGGCGCGTGCAGCTCCGTTCGTCGTCCTATGTGGTTGTTGTTCTTTTATTACAACAACTTCACATAGTAGGCGCGCTCACTGCAGTCATTTATGCAGTTCTCCGGCAGACACCCGCACCGTGGTGGGTTTCTGTTCACTCAGTGAGAGAATCGCCTTATCGGCGATTCCTCTTTGTGTGGTGTCCGCCTTGATCGTTGCCACCGACACGGTTTGTGCTTGGTTGGTGGTGCGTTGATTGCACTTTTCTCTCTCTTGCAGTTCTCCGGTAGACACCCGCACCGTGGTGAGTTTCTGTTCACTCAGTGAGAGAATCGCCTTATCGGCTTCGTCGGCTGTGCAGCTGTTCTTTGGTTTTTTTGTTCTTTTGATTTATCACGGCCTTTCCTAGCAATAATATGTGGAGGGGAATTTGCTGCCAAATTGCTCGTCACATCTCCTCCTTACTGTGGGGGTAGTCGCGTGATTTGGGTTACCCCGGCCCGCGAGACCATCACCCGGTAGGTCCGCCCAGCTTGCCATCGTAGAAACGACACCCGCCGGTGCCGTTTCTTCTGCGCCCGCGCTCTCTCCGCCGCCGCCATGATCTCCCTCGGAATGGGATCCGGGACGAGGCAGGCTCCCCTCCAGATCTCGCTCACCCTGGAGCACCTCCTCCAGATCTTGTTCGCCACCGTCCAGCTCTAGAGCATCGTCGTTCTCGTACAGCCAATTCTCTAGGATGGCGACCCTTCGTTGGCGCTCTGGTCCTCCTTCCTCGGCTCTCCGCACACTTAAATCCAGTGGCTCCTCCGCCATTGCCTCCTTGTGGAGCGTCCACCATCGTTCCGCCTCGGCCGTTGCCCGCTCCGGAAGCGCCTCCTCGTTTGATGACCACCGCGCCTCCTCACTCCCGCTCTCACCCCAATTCCCAGGTGTCGGGGACACCATTGGGGTGGGGGTACAACGGTTCCTCCAGAGGTCCTCGTCGCTCCAAGCTGGCCAGCTGGTGCTCATCCGAGCCGTCGGCGTCACCCTCGCAAATGAGTGCTGGAGTCCACTGGTCTTGGTGGTGGCCTTGTAGACATCTTCTTGGATCCTCGTACTGGTGTCGTCTGTGGTTTCTGTTGAAGTGACCGATCTTCAATCGATCACTTCGCCTTTCGGTTTCCTCTTGGTTTCCTGGCTCCGTTAGCCTGAGCCATTGTTCGTGTAAAGCTCACTTTCCCTTTTTACTTCCTTATAACCTCCCTGTCTTGTGATTATATCGGCTACTCTTGACCTCCCTGTCTCATTTTGGGACAGCCCGGTTCGCCCTGTGAACTGTCACTCGGCCCCTGTCATGGCGTCTTTCTCGACCGCGGGGGCTCATCATCGTTGATTCGATACCAGACAGAGTTTTCGCCGATGCCAAAATGGTGAGTTTATTGTTTTAATCCTTTTATATTTTTTTCTTATATCTTCGCCATATTCTGCAGCAATTCATTTCCGCACACGTTGTTGTTCTGCAAATTCCTCGTCATCTTCAATATTTGGGTTCTTTGTTGGTGATGACATGAAGGACGCAGTTGCTGGACTTTTATCGTATTGCTCTCAAACGGTGGTGGGGGTTGTTGGTGTTGGGTTTGTAGTTAAGCGTGATTACCGCTGGCGGTATGGTTAACGTTAACGTATGGTTAACCCCCCGTCTTCCTCGGTCGGGATTTCCATCGGCAAATGGACCTTGTCCATCCCATGGATCTTTATGTGATTATTAAGTGTACTGGACTGGCGGAATTGTTTCTTGCAAACGGCGCATTCAGAAGATTTCTCACCTGCATGCATTTTAATGATTTTAAATGATTTGTGAGCGTGGACGGTTGCCGAAATGTTTTATCACAACTGTTGTATTTGTATGGTTTTTCGCCGGTTTCATAGTTGGATCTTGACATGGTTGGTTAGCGTGCTCAGCTGCTGGAATCGTCGTTTGCACATGTTGCATACCAAGGGCCCTCTTTTTTTTGTTTTCTTTCTCGGCCCGCAATTTTGATGGTCGTTGCGATCGCCGCCGATGTAATGATCCTCGGACAGGTCCGGGCTAATGTTAGCAGTGGTCACGAGAGGGGCAGCGGATGCTGCTGTTGTTGTTGTCCATGTACTGTTTGCGGATGTTTAAATTCATTATCCATTAATGATGAATTCGATACTTTTGAGATCTATTGATGATTATTATGAATTGTAATGGCAATATTGTTGTTATTGATAATATTATCGTTATAATACACATAATTTGTCTTTTTTCGTATTAGTAACATTTGTGTTTGCTGCCAATGAGTTTTTAATTGTATTATCTTTCCTCCTGTGGACTTTGCAAGTAGTAGCTTTTGATCGTGTAGATGAGAAACTAAAAATAGTCTCATTAGATGATATAAGTCCCAGACTTTTTAAGTTCACCGGTGGATCATTAAATGTTTCATCCGTGGTAGAACTGTTTGATCTCTTCGAGAGACATGTGCAACGGTTCATTGGGAGTTTTTGCACAAAGCGATGTATTTATTTCCATTGAGTTTAGAGTCTTTGCTGGTAACTGAGACTGCCGCAATTTTCATCAACACTAGTAAAGATTATGTACCCGTTTTCGTCGCTTACTTTTATTATTTTTATGAATGGATTTCTGATTATAACATTTATAATTTTGTTCAAACAAAACTTCACTTGACTGAACCATTCTCTTAATTTCTTTGGTACCATTAGCAAAGCCTGCCCCATCAATATCAGATTCTTTTTCTGATCTACTCATGTCAATTGGGAATGCATATATATCCGAATTAATTGGAACGTTGTAAAAGTCAGAAATTTCACGTGTCAGTAGAGAGTCATGTGACATTGCCTAAGTGATCAAAATTGAGTCATCCGCTTTGTTTGCACTAGAAACCCTTAAAGAGTTGTGGGAACTAGATAAACGACTATTTAAGGAGTACCTCGAAATTGGTCGAAATCCGCAAGAGCCAATTCCTGTATGGTAATGATGACCGTGATAATGATAGGAATGATTCAGTGGACTAAGTATCAGTTTTCTTTCTTCTTCGAGTTGTGTGTTCGGATTTGCTGCTGCTGTTGTTGTTGCTCCCGCTGCTGCGCCGCATTGCCACCAGCCGTCTTGTTGGCGTTGTTGGGTGAAGCGGCTACGATTACAATTTCGCCATGGGCCATGGCTGCGGCAGCGTGTACATGTTGCAGATTCTTAATATGCGTCTGTTCAGTTTCAATCTTGGTTTGAGTCGGCTTCAGAAAGTGAGAATCGCGCTCGTCCATTGTTCCCGGTTACTCCCCGGCCTCAATGGAATACACTTTTAATCCAGAGTCTCTTCTTCTCTGTCCGCAACGGATTTCACTTCGTCGAAGAGAATAACGTTTTGAGGCGTTTCTTGTGTGAATTTCGTGTCTTAAAGAGATTTTACTAGTGCATCTGACAACATGGCAAACAGTTTGTAAAGAGTTGAAAATTTCTCGCTTGAATGACCGACCGACCGATCGCTCGCCCGTCCGCGCGTTCCCCCAGGCTCCCTGGCCAAGAGCACGATGGCGATGTTTTGTGAATATTTGACGTGTTTACGGACCTTTCCTAGCTTTTTGTGGTTAAGGTGGTAAGGTGCGGTGAACTGATGTCTCACGCCTAAGTCGCGGAGGAAGTTCCTGAATGATTTGCTCGTGTACTGAGCCCCGTTGTCCGTCACCAAGATCTTTGGTATCCCGAACCGTGCCAGTATTCGTTCCCTGAAGGCCTTGATGAGGTGTTCACTCGTCGCTATCCGCAAGGGGACGATCTCGGTCCATTTCGAGAAGTTGTCGAAGAATATCAGCATCATAGAATTCCCGTGTTTTGATCGGGGAAGTGGGCCCACGAAGTCTGAGCAAACAATAGTCCAGCTATCTGTGTCAGCATCTTTCCAGCTGGCTTTTGTTGGTTTGGCTTGTATCGTTGACACTACTCGCATTGTCGTACGTAGCGACTGGCATCCCGGAACATACCCGGCCAGTAGTACCAGTTAGCGATTCTCGCTATTGTTCGTCGAATCCCTAAGTGGCCGGCGGTTGGTTCGTCGTGGTTCTCGTTGAGGACTATGTTGCGAAGCTGTGTTGGTACGCATAGCTTTCATAGCGCGCAATCTTCGTCTCCTACCCGCCGAGGAATATGGGGAAAAGTTCGCCGACTTCGATTACATAATCCGGAAACTGTTTACCCTTGCGCAGCAGCTTTGTGAGTTGCGAATTCTGGTACAAATCATCGATACCAAGTTGCAATTCCTAAATATCGCCGCAGCTCTCGGACGTTCTTTGGGGGCACCAGTTCTCGAATCGCCGCTACCTTGTCGGGGTCAGTGTGGATTCCCTTGTCGGTGACCAGGTGGCCGAGATACCTGATTTTTTTCTTGACGAATTCGCATTTGTCGCGATTTATTTTTAGTGTCTTGTAGATCATGTAGCCCTCATAGTTAGCTGCTTTTCACCACATAATGCGCATTTAATATTGTTACTATTCGCAGGAATTTGGCAGTTTATAGTTTTATGTGCACCAGCGCATTTAACGCAGACTAGGTTTTTGGTACAGAAATTTTTGGTGTATCCATATTTTTGGCAGTTTGTACATTGGGGCAGGGTTCTTTTTTGGTGAGGAGTCTCGAAGGATATTTTGCAGTGCAAAAGGCTAGCCAATGTGTATATGTCTTCATTGTTTTGTTTGTTTTAAGTTCTATTGAAAATAAAGACAGTGCTTTTTTTGTGCCTGTTTGCAGTATTGTTTGGATATTAGTTACTTCATGCCCTAGTTCGGCCAGTTCTGTTCTTTAATGTCGTTTATGTCTGTAGAGTAGTGCATGTTTCGCAATATTACCTTAACACTAGAAAGACCGGAGCGGTCATTTTGACCGTTTTTCGTTTTAAAATCTACATTATTCGATAAATGAATTTTAAAAATGTTTTCCTCTCGTGACTTATTTATTTGAAAAGCTTTTTAGAAAACATGTGAATTTTATAAAATTTAATTATTGTTTTTGAGATACACTGACCCATACATAAAAAACCACGAGCTGTCATTTTGATCGCTAATGAGACATATTATCCATGAATTAATTCCAGCTATATCCAGAATATTATAAAGACGTGGACGGG
>JAFDUT010000216.1:0-37884 GCA_017309665.1 Coelopa frigida
CATTAAGATCCACATGCCAAATTTCAAAGAAATCGTTTGAACGGGTTTCACATCATGTCATTTTCAAAATTTGTAGGTGTGGCAGTAGGCGGGTCCACTATTGATTATAGTCCGCCATTTTTATATTTTCCGCCATTAGATCTACATGCCAAATTTCAAAAAATCAGTTGAAGGGTTCCACACCATGTCATTTTCAAAATTTGTAGGCGTGGCAGTGGGCGGGTCCACTATTGATTATAGTCCGCCATTTTTATATTTTCCGCCATTAGATTACATGCCAAATTTCAAAAAATCAGTTGAAGGGTTCACACCATGTCATTTTCAAAATTTGTAGGCGTGGCAGGGGCGGGTCCACTATTGATTATAGTCCGCCATTTTTTATTTCTATTTTTCAAAATTTTGTAGGCGTGGCAGTGGGCGGGTCCACTATTGATTATAGTCCGTCATTTTTCATTTTCCGCCATTAAGATCCACATGCCAAATTTCAAAAAATCGGTTGAACGGGTTTCCACACCATGTCATTTTCAAAATTTGTAGCGTGGCAGTGGGCGGGTCCACTATTGATTATAGTCCGCCATTTTTCGCCATTTAGATCCACATGGCAACTTTCAAAAAATCGGTTGAACGGGTTCCACACCATGTCATTTTCAAAATTTGTAGCGTGGCAGTGGGCGGGTCCACTATTGATTATAGTCCGTCATTTTTCTATTTTCCGCCATTAAGATCCACATGCCAAATTTCAAAAAAATCGGATGAACAGGTTTCCACACCATGTCATTTTCAAAAATTTGTAGGCGTGGCAGTGGGCGGGTCCACTATTGATTATAGTCCGCCATTTTTCTATTTTCCGCCATTAAGATCCACATGCCAAATTTCAAAGAAATCGTTGAACGGGTTTCACATCATGTCATTTTCAAAATTTGTAGGCGTGGCAGTGGGCGGGTCCACTATTGATTATAGTCCGCCATTTTTATATTTTCCGCCATTAGATCCACATGCCAAATTTCAAAAAATCGGTTGAACGGGTTCCACACCATGTCATTTTCAAAATTAGTAGGCGTGGCAGTGGGCGGGTCCACTATTGATTATAGTCCGCCATTTTTCTATATTTCTATTTTTTCAAATTTTAGGCGTGGCAGTGGGTGGGTCCACTATTGATTATAGTCCGTAATTTTTCCATTTTCCGCCATTAAGATCCACATGCCAAATTCAAAAAAATCGGTTGAACGCGTTTTACACCATGTCATTTTCAAAATTTGTAGGCGTGGCAGTGGGGCGGGTCCACTAATTGATTATAGTCCGTAATTTTTCTATTTCCGCCATTAAGATCCACATGCCAAAATTTCAAAGAAATCGGATGAACGGGTTCCACACCAATGTTATTTTCAAAAATTTTAGGCGTGGCAGTGGGCGGGTCCACTATTGATTATAGTTCGTCATTTTTCTATTTTCGCCATTAAGATCCACATGCCAAATTTCAAAAAAATCGGTTGAACGGGTTCCACACCATGTCATTTTCAAATATTTTAGGCGTGGCAGTGGGCGGGTCACTATTGATTATAGTCCGCCATTTTATATTTTCCGCCATTAGATCCACATGCCAAATTTCAAAATATCAGTTGAACGGGTTCCAATAATTTGTAGGCGTGGCAGTGGGCGGGTCCACTATTGATTATAGTCCGCCATTTTTCGCCATTTAGATCCACATGGCAAATTTCAAAAAAATCGGTTGAACGGGTTCCACACCATGTCATTTTCAAAATTTGTAGGCGTGGCAGTGGGCGGGTCCACTATTGATTATAGTCCGTCATTTTTCTATTTTCCGCCATTAAGATCCACATGCCGAATTTCAAAAAAATCGGATGAACAGGTTTCACACCATGTCATTTTCAAAATTTGTAGGCGTGGCAGTGGGCGGGTCCACTAT
Source organism: Coelopa frigida (assembly GCA_017309665.1). Taxonomy (NCBI): domain Eukaryota; kingdom Metazoa; phylum Arthropoda; class Insecta; order Diptera; family Coelopidae; genus Coelopa; species Coelopa frigida. The sequence goes on from JAFDUT010000216.1 coordinate 1,928, forward strand.
TGATTATAGTCCGCCATTTTTCTATTTTCCGCCATTAAGATCCACATGCCAAATTTCAAAGAAATCGTTTGAACGGGTTTCACATCATGTCATTTTCAAAATTTGTAGGCGTGGCAGTGGGCGGGTCCACTATTGATTATAGTCCGCCATTTTTATATTTTCCGCCATTAGATCCACATGCCAAATTTCAAAAAATCAGTTGAACGGGTTCCACACCATGTCATTTTCAAAATTAGTAGGCGTGGCAGTGGGCGGGTCCACTATTGATTATAGTCCGCCATTTTTCTATATTTCTATTTTTTCAAAATTTTTAGGCGTGGCAGTGGGTGGGTCCACTATTGATTATAGTCCGTAATTTTTCCATTTTCCGCCATTAAGATCCACATGCCAAATTTCAAAAAAATCGGTTGAACGCGTTTTACACCATGTCATTTTCAAAATTTGTAGGCGTGGCAGTGGGCGGGTCCACTATTGATTATAGTCCGTAATTTTTCTATTTTCCGCCATTAAGATCCACATGCCAAATTTCAAAGAAATCGGATGAACGGGTTCCACACCAAGTTATTTTCAAAAATTTTAGGCGTGGCAGTGGGCGGGTCCACTATTGATTATAGTTCGTCATTTTTCTATTTTCGCCATTAAGATCCACATGCCAAATTTCAAAAAAATCGGTTGAACGGGTTCCACACCATGTCATTTTCAAATATTTTAGGCGTGGCAGTGGGCGGGTCCACTATTGATTATAGTCCGCCATTTTTATATTTTCCGCCATTAGATCCACATGCCAAATTTCAAAATATCAGTTGAACGGGTTCCAAAATTTGTAGGCGTGGCAGTGGGCGGGTCCACTATTGATTATAGTCCGTCATTTTTCTATTTTCCGTATTAAGATCCAATGCCAAATTTCTAAAAAATCGGATGAACGGGTTTCACACCATGTCATTTTCAAAATTTGTAGGCGTGGCAGTGGGCGGGTCTACTATTGATTATAGTCCGTCATTTTTCTATTTTCCGCCATTAAGATCCACATGCCAAATTTCAAAGAAATCGTTTGAACGGGTTCCACACCATGTCATTTTCAAAATTTGTAGGCGGCGTGGCAGTGGGCGGGTCTACTATTGATTATAGTCCGTCATTTTTCTATTTTCCGCCATTAAGATCCACATGCCAAATTTCAAAGAAATCGTTTGAACGGGTTTCACATCATGTCATTTTCAAAATTTGTAGGCGTGGCAGTAGGCGGGTCCACTATTGATTATAGTCCGCCATTTTTATATTTTCCGCCATTAGATCTACATGCCAAATTTCAAAAAATCAGTTGAAAGGGTTCCACACCATGTCATTTTCAAAATTTGTAGGCGTGGCAGTGGGCGGGTCCACTATTGATTATAGTCCGCCATTTTTCTATATTTCTATTTTTTCAAAATTTTTAGGCGTGGCAGTGGGCGGGTTCACTATTGATTATAGTCCGTAATTTTTCCATTTTCCGCCATTAAGATCCACATGCCAAATTTCAAAAAAATCGGTTGAACGGGTTCCACACCATGTCATTTTCAAAATTTGTAGGCGTGGCAGTGGGCGGGTCCACTATTGATTATAGTCCGCCATTTTCTATTTTCCGCCATTAAGATCCACATGCCAAATTTCAAAGAAATCGTTGAACGGGTTCCACACCATGTCATTTTCAAAATTTGTAGGCGTGGCAGTGGGCGGGTCTACTATTGATTATAGTCCGTCATTTTTCTATTTTCCGCCATTAAGATCCACATGCCAATTTCAAAGAAATCGTTTGAACGGGTTTCACATCATGTCATTTTCAAAATTTGTAGGCGTGGCAGTAGGCGGGTCCACTATTGATTATAGTCCGCCATTTTTATATTTTCCGCCATTAGATCTACATGCCAAATTTCAAAAAATCAGTTGAAAGGGTTCCCACACCATGTCATTTTCAAAATTGTAGGCGTGGCAGTGGGCGGGTCCACTATTGATTATAGTCCGCCATTTTTCTATATTTCTATTTTTTCAAAATTTTTAGGCGTGGCAGTGGCGGGTTCACTATTGATTATAGTCCGTAATTTTCCATTTCCGCCATTAAGATCCACATGCCAAATTTCAAAAAAATCGGTTGAACGGGTTCCACACCATGTCATTTTCAAAATTTGTAGGCGTGGCAGTGGGCGGGTCCACTATTGATTATAGTCCGCCATTTTTTCGCCATTTAGATCCACATGGCAAATTTCAAAAAATCGGTTGAACGGGTTCCACACCATGTCATTTTCAAAATTTGTAGGCGTGGCAGTGGGCGGGTCCACTATTGATTATAGTCCGTCATTTTTCTATTTTCCGCCATTAAGATCCACATGCCGAATTTCAAAAAATCGGATGAACAGGTTTCACACCATGTCATTTTCAAAATTTGTAGGCGTGGCAGTGGGCGGGTCCACTATTGATTATAGTCCGCCATTTTTCTATTTTCCGCCATTAAGATCCACATGCCAAATTTCAAAGAAATCGTTTGAACGGGTTTCACATCATGTCATTTTCAAAATTTGTAGGCGTGGCAGTGGGCGGGTCCACTATTGATTATAGTCCGCCATTTTTATATTTTCCGCCATTAGATCCACATGCCAAATTTCAAAAAATCAGTTGAACGGGTTCCACACCATGTCATTTTCAAAATTAGTAGGCGTGGCAGTGGGCGGGTCCACTATTGATTATAGTCCGCCATTTTTCTATATTTCTATTTTTTCAAAATTTTTAGGCGTGGCAGTGGGTGGGTCCACTATTGATTATAGTCCGTAATTTTTCCATTTTCCGCCATTAAGATCCACATGCCAAATTTCAAAAAAATCGGTTGAACGCGTTTTACACCATGTCATTTTCAAAATTTGTAGGCGTGGCAGTGGGCGGGTCCACTATTGATTATAGTCCGTAATTTTTCTATTTTCCGCCATTAAGATCCACATGCCAAATTTCAAAGAAATCGGATGAACGGGTTCCACACCAAGTTATTTTCAAAAATTTTAGGCGTGGCAGTGGGCGGGTCCACTATTGATTATAGTTCGTCATTTTTCTATTTTTCGCCATTAAGATCCACATGCCAAATTTCAAAAAAATCGGTTGAACGGGTTCCACACCATGTCATTTTCAAATATTTTAGGCGTGGCAGTGGGCGGGTCCACTATTGATTATAGTCCGCCATTTTTATATTTTCCGCCATTAGATCCACATGCCAAATTTCAAAATATCAGTTGAACGGGTTCCAAAATTTGTAGGCGTGGCAGTGGGCGGGTCCACTATTGATTATAGTCCGTCATTTTTCTATTTTCCGTATTAAGATCCAATGCCAAATTTCTAAAAAATCGGATGAACGGGTTTCACACCATGTCATTTTCAAAATTTGTAGGCGTGGCAGTAGGCGGGTCTACTATTGATTATAGTCCGTCATTTTTCCATTTTCCGCCATTAAGATCCACATGCCAAATTTCAAAAAAATCGGTTGAACGGGTTCCACACCATGTCATTTTCAAAATTTGTAGGCGTGGCAGTGGGCGGGTCTACTATTGATTATAGTCCGTCATTTTTCTATTTTCCGCCATTAAGATCCACATGCCAAATTTCAAAGAAATCGTTTGAACGGGTTTCACATCATGTCATTTTCAAAATTTGTAGGCGTGGCAGTAGGCGGGTCCACTATTGATTATAGTCCGCCATTTTTATATTTTCCGCCATTAGATCTACATGCCAAATTTCAAAAAATCAGTTGAAAGGGTTCCACACCATGTCATTTTCAAAATTTGTAGGCGTGGCAGTGGGCGGGTCCACTATTGATTATAGTCCGCCATTTTTCTATATTTCTATTTTTTCAAAATTTTTAGGCGTGGCAGTGGGCGGGTTCACTATTGATTATAGTCCGTAATTTTTCCATTTTCCGCCATTAAGATCCACATGCCAAATTTCAAAAAAATCGGTTGAACGCGTATTACACCATGTCATTTTCAAAATTTGTAGGCGTGGCAGTGGGCGGGTCCACTATTGATTATAGTCCGTAATTTTTCTATTTTCCGCCATTAAGATCCACATGCCAAATTTCAAAAAAATCGGATGAACGGGTTCCACACCATGTTATTTTCAAAAATTTTAGGCGTGGCAGTGGCGGGTCATATTGATTATAGTTCGTCATTTTTCTATTTTCGCCATTAATATCCACATGCCAAATTTCAAAAAATCGATTGAACGGGTTCCACACCATGTCATTTTCAATATTTTAGGCGTGGCAGTGGGCGGGTCCACTATTGATTATAGTCAGCCATTTTTATATTTTCCGCCATTAAGATACACATGACAATTTCAAAGAAAATCGGTCGAAAGGGGTTCAACCACATTCATTTTCAAAAATTTGTAGGCGTGGCGGGTCCACCATTGATTATGTCCGCCATTTTTCCATTTTCCGCCATTAAGATCCACATGCCAAATTTCTAAAAAAATCGGTTTGAACGGGTTCCACACCATGTCATTTTCAAAATTTGTAGGCGTGGCAGTGGGCAGGTCCACTATTGATTATAGTCCGTCATTTTTCTATTTTCCGCCATTAAGATCCACATGCCAAATTTCAAAGAAATCGGTTGAACGGGTTTCACATCATGTCATTTTCAAAATTTGTAGGCGTGGCAGTGGGCGGGTCTACTATTGATTATAGTCCGTCATTTTTCTATATTTCTATTTTTTCAAAATTTGTAGGCGTTGCAGTGGGTGGGTCCACTATTGATTATAGTCCGTCGTTTTTCTATTTTCCGCCATTAAGATCCTCATGACAAATTTCAAAGAAATCGGTTGAACGGGTTTCACACCATGTCATTTTCAAAATTTGTAGGCGTGGCAGTGGGCGGGTCCACTATTGATTATAGTCCGTCATTTTTCTATTTTCCGCCATTAAGATCCACATGCCAAATTTCAAAGAAATCGGTTGAACGGGTTTCACACCATGTCATTTTCAAAATTTGTAGACGTGGCAGTGGGCGGGTCCACTATTGATTATAGTCCGTCATTTTTATATTTTCCGCCATTAAGATCCTCATGACAAATTTCAAAGAAATTGGTTGAACGGGTTTCACACCATGTCATTTTCAAAATTTGTAGGCGTGGCAGTGGGCGGGTCCACTATTGATTATAGTCCGTCATTTTTCTATTTTCCGCCATTAAGATCCACATGCCAAATTTCAAAAAAATCGGTTGAACGGGTTCCACACCATGTCATTTTCAAAATTTGTAGGCGTGGCAGTGGGCGGGTCCACTATTGATTATAGTCCGTCATTTTTCTATTTTCCGCCATTAAGATCCATGCCAAATTTCAAAGAAATCGGTTGAACGGGTTTCACACCATGTCATTTTCAAAATTTGTAGGCGTGGCAGTGGGCGGGTCCACTATTGATTATAGTCTGTCATTTTTCTATTTTCCGCCATTAAGATCCACATGCCAAATTTCAAAGAAATCGGTTGAACGGGTTCCACACCATGTCATTTTCAAAATTTGTAGGCGTGGCAGTGGGCGGGTCTACTAATGATTATAGTCCGTCATTTTTCTATTTTCCGCCATTAAGATCCACATGACAAATTTCAAAGAAATCGTTTGAACAGGTTTCACATCATGTCATTTTCAAAATTTGTAGGCGTGGCAGTGGGCGGGTCCACTATTGATTATAGTCCGTCATTTTTCTATTTTCCGCCATTAAGATCCACATGCCAAATTTCAAAGAAATCGGTTGAACGGGTTTCACACCATGTCATTTTCAAAATTTGTAGGCGTGGCAGTGGGCGGGTCCACTATTGATTATAGTCCGTCATTTTTCTATTTTCCGCCATTAAGATCCATATGCCAAATTTCAAAGAAATCGGTTGAACGGGTTTCACACCATGTCATTTTCAAAATTTGTAGACGTGGCAGTGGGCGGGTCCACTATTGATTATAGTCCGTCATTTTTCTATTTTCCGCCATTAAGATCCACATGCCAAATTTCAAAGAAATCGGTTGAACGGGTTTCACACCATGTCATTTTCAAAATTTGTAGACGTGGCAGTGGGCGGGTCCACTATTGATTATAGTCCGTCATTTTTATATTTTCCGCCATTAAGATCCACATGCCAAATTTCAAAAAAATCGGATGAACGGGTTTCACACCATGTCATTTTCAAAATTTGTAGGTGTAGCGGGTCCACTATTGATTATAGTCCGCCATTTTTCCATTTTCCGCCATTAAGATCCACATGCCAAATTTCAAAAAAATCGGTTGAACGGGTTCCACACCATGTCATTTTCAAAATTTGTAGGCGTGGCAGTGGGCGGGTCTACTATTGATTATAGTCCGTCATTTTTCTATTTTCCGCCATTAAGATCCACATGACAAATTTCAAAGAAATCGTTTGAACAGGTTTCACATCATGTCATTTTCAAAATTTGTAGGCGTGGCAGTGGGCGGGTCCACTATTGATTATAGTCCGTCATTTTTCTATTTTCCGCCATTAAGATCCACATGCCAAATTTCAAAGAAATCGGTTGAACGGGTTTCACACCATGTCATTTTCAAAATTTGTAGGCGTGGCAGTGGGCGGGTCCACTATTGATTATAGTCCGTCATTTTTCTATTTTCCGCCATTAAGATCCACATGCCAAATTTCAAAGAAATCGGTTGAACAGGTTTCACATCATGTCATTTTCAAAATTTGTAGGCGTGGCAGTGGGCGAGTCCACTATTGATTATAGTCCGTCATTTTTCTATTTTCCGCCATTAAGATCCACATGCCAAATTTCAAAGAAATCGGTTGAACGGGTTTCACACCATGTCATTTTCAAAATTTGTAGGCGTGGCAGTGGGCGGGTCCACTATTGATTATAGTCCGTCATTTTTCCATTTTCCGCCATTAAGATCCACATGCCAAATTTCAAAAAAATCGGTTGAACAGGTTTCACATCATGTCATTTTCAAAATTTGTAGGCGTGGCAGTGGGCGGGTCCACTATTGATTATAGTCCGTCATTTTTCTATTTTCCGCCATTAAGATCCACATGCCAAATTTCAAAGAAATCGGTTGAACGGGTTTCACACCATGTCATTTTCTAAATTTGTAGGCGTGGCTGTGGGCGGGTCCACTATTGATTATAGTCCGTCATTTTTCTATTTTCCGCCATTCAGATCCACATGCCAAATTTCAAAGAAATCGGTTGAACGGGTTTCACACCATGTCATTTTCTAAATTTGTAGGCGTGGCAGTGGGCGGGTCCACTATTGATTATAGTCCGTCATTTTTCTATTTTCCGCCATTAAGATCCACATGCCAAATTTCAAAGAAATCGGTTGAACGGGTTTCACACCATGTCATTTTCTAAATTTGTAGGCGTGGCTGTGGGCGGGTCCACTATTGATTATAGTCCGTCATTTTTCTATTTTCCGCCATTCAGATCCACATGCCAAATTTCAAAGAAATCGGTTGAACGGGTTCCACACCATGTCATTTTCAAAACGTTTCGGCGTGGCAGTGGGCGGGTCCACTGTTGATTATAGTCAGTCATTTTTCTATTTTCCGCCATTCAGATCCACATGCCAAATTTCAAAGAAATCGGTTGAACGGGTTCCACACCATGTCATTTTCAAAACGTTTCGGCGTGGCAGTGGGCGGGTCCACTAAAATTCGACAAAATCTGTTGAACTGGACCGAAACTATGTCCATTTTTTTATAAGGGGGCGTGGCAGTGGGCGGGTCCGGCCTTTTTTTGGTCGACTTTCTGCTATTCGGCCTTTAAACACACATTCCAAATTTCGACAAAATCGGTTGAACTGGACTGAAACTATGTCCATTTTTTTATAAGGGGGCGTGGCAATGGACGGGTCCGGCCTTTTTTTGGTCCACTTTCGTTTATTCGCCATTGAAACCTACATTCCAAATTTGGTCAAAATCGGTTGAACGGGACCGAATTTATGTTATTTTTGTTCATAAGTGGGCGAATGCCGACTATATATAGGCTATAGTTCCTTCCACAGTCCATATAATCTAAGTTCCAAATTTCATCAAAATCGGTTGAGCATTTAGGCGTGATTGTGTCATAAACATACAGACAAACAGACATACAGACAAACCAACACTTGATTTTATAATATTAATAGGGATTAATACAATGCAAACTGTAAAGATATGGCTTGTCTCAACTTGTCTGTAAAAAGCAAAGAAAAATATAACTATTTTTTTTAAAATTATAAAAAATTACTCAAGTAAAAAAATAATAGGGGGTGGTCTGGATTTGATACATCTGAAGTCAAGAGAATTACAGAGAATTACATCGAGAAAAAAAAAAAGGAATCATCTCACGATTTTTTGTTCAATCCATCTTCCATCAACATTATCTTCTATGTTATTTTAATTCAATCTTCATTTTACGGTTGAACGGGTTCCACACCATGTCATTTTAAAAATTTGTAGGCGTGGCAGTGGGCGAGTCCATTATTGATTATAGTCCGTCATTTTTCTATTTTCCGCCATTAAGATCCACATGCCAAATTTCAAAGAAATCGGAAGAACGGGTTTCACACCATGTCATTTTTAAAATTTGTAGGCGTGGCAGTGGGCGGGTCCACTATTGATTATAGTCCGTCATTTTTCTATTTTCCGCCATTAAGATCCACATGCCAAATTTTAAAGAAATCGGTCGAACGGGTTCCACACCATTTCATTTTCAAAATTTGTAGGCGTGGCAGTGGGCGGGTCCACTATTGATTATAGTCCGTCATTTTTCTATTTTCCGCCATTAAGATCCACATGCCAAATTTCAAAGAAATCGGTTGAACGGGTTTCACACCATGTCATTTTCAAAATTTGTAGGCGTGGCAGTGGGCGGGTCCACTATTGATTATAGTCCGTCATTTTTCTATTTTCCGCCATTAAGATCCACATGCCAAATTTCAAAGAAATCGGTTGAACAGGTTTCACATCATGTCATTTTCAAAATTTGTAGGCGTGGCAGTGGGCGAGTCCACTATTGATTATAGTCCGTCATTTTTCTATTTTCCGCCATTAAGATCCACATGCCAAATTTCAAAGAAATCGGTTGAACGGGTTTCACACCATGTCATTTTCAAAATTTGTAGGCGTGGCAGTGGGCGGGTCCACTATTGATTATAGTCCGTCATTTTTCCATTTTCCGCCATTAAGATCCACATGCCAAATTTCAAAAAAATCGGTTGAACAGGTTTCACATCATGTCATTTTCAAAATTTGTAGGCGTGGCAGTGGGCGGGTCCACTATTGATTATAGTCCGTCATTTTTCTATTTTCCGCCATTAAGATCCACATGCCAAATTTCAAAGAAATCGGTTGAACGGGTTTCACACCATGTCATTTTCTAAATTTGTAGGCGTGGCTGTGGGCGGGTCCACTATTGATTATAGTCCGTCATTTTTCTATTTTCCGCCATTCAGATCCACATGCCAAATTTCAAAGAAATCGGTTGAACGGGTTTCACACCATGTCATTTTCTAAATTTGTAGGCGTGGCAGTGGGCGGGTCCACTATTGATTATAGTCCGTCATTTTTCTATTTTCCGCCATTAAGATCCACATGCCAAATTTCAAAGAAATCGGTTGAACGGGTTTCACACCATGTCATTTTCTAAATTTGTAGGCGTGGCTGTGGGCGGGTCCACTATTGATTATAGTCCGTCATTTTTCTATTTTCCGCCATTCAGATCCACATGCCAAATTTCAAAGAAATCGGTTGAACGGGTTCCACACCATGTCATTTTCAAAACGTTTCGGCGTGGCAGTGGGCGGGTCCACTGTTGATTATAGTCAGTCATTTTTCTATTTTCCGCCATTCAGATCCACATGCCAAATTTCAAAGAAATCGGTTGAACGGGTTCCACACCATGTCATTTTCAAAACGTTTCGGCGTGGCAGTGGGCGGGTCCACTAAAATTCGACAAAATCTGTTGAACTGGACCGAAACTATGTCCATTTTTTTATAAGGGGGCGTGGCAGTGGGCGGGTCCGGCCTTTTTTTGGTCGACTTTCTGCTATTCGGCCTTTAAACACACATTCCAAATTTCGACAAAATCGGTTGAACTGGACTGAAACTATGTCCATTTTTTTATAAGGGGGCGTGGCAATGGACGGGTCCGGCCTTTTTTTGGTCCACTTTCGTTTATTCGCCATTGAAACCTACATTCCAAATTTGGTCAAAATCGGTTGAACGGGACCGAATTTATGTTATTTTTGTTCATAAGTGGGCGAATGCCGACTATATATAGGCTATAGTTCCTTCCACAGTCCATATAATCTAAGTTCCAAATTTCATCAAAATCGGTTGAGCATTTAGGCGTGATTGTGTCATAAACATACAGACAAACAGACATACAGACAAACCAACACTTGATTTTATAATATTAATAGGGATTAATACAATGCAAACTGTAAAGATATGGCTTGTCTCAACTTGTCTGTAAAAAGCAAAGAAAAATATAACTATTTTTTTTAAAATTATAAAAAATTACTCAAGTAAAAAAATAATAGGGGGTGGTCTGGATTTGATACATCTGAAGTCAAGAGAATTACAGAGAATTACATCGAGAAAAAAAAAAAGGAATCATCTCACGATTTTTTGTTCAATCCATCTTCCATCAACATTATCTTCTATGTTATTTTAATTCAATCTTCATTTTACGGTTGAACGGGTTCCACACCATGTCATTTTAAAAATTTGTAGGCGTGGCAGTGGGCGAGTCCATTATTGATTATAGTCCGTCATTTTTCTATTTTCCGCCATTAAGATCCACATGCCAAATTTCAAAGAAATCGGAAGAACGGGTTTCACACCATGTCATTTTTAAAATTTGTAGGCGTGGCAGTGGGCGGGTCCACTATTGATTATAGTCCGTCATTTTTCTATTTTCCGCCATTAAGATCCACATGCCAAATTTTAAAGAAATCGGTTGAACGGGTTCCACACCATTTCATTTTCAAAATTTGTAGGCGTGGCAGTGGGCGGGTCCACTATTGATTATAGTCCGTCATTTTTCTATTTTCCGCCATTAAGACCCACATGCCAAATTTCAAAAAAATCGGTTGAACGTTTTCCACACCATGTCATTTTCAAAAATTGTGGGCGTGGCAGTGGGCGGGTCTATTCTTTTTGTTTGTTGTCCAATTCTGCATATTAGCCATTAACAGCCACATACCAAATTTTGTCAAAATGGGTCGAACGGATTGTAAATTATGAAATTTTGTATTATTAGTGGGCGTGGCAGTGGGCGGGTCGGCACTTTTTTTGGTCGACTTTCTGCTATTCGACCTTTAAACACACATTCCAAATTTCGACAAAATCGGTTGAACTGGATCGAAACTATGTCCATTTTTTTATAAGGGGGCGTAGCAGTGGGCGGGTCCGGCCTTTTTTTGGTCCACTTTCGTTTATTCGCCATTGAAACCTACATTCCAAATTTGGTCAAAATCGGTTGAACGGGACCGAATTTATGTTATTTTTGTTCATAAGTGGGCGAATGCCGACTATATATAGGCTATAGTTCCTTCCACAGTCCATATAATCTAAGTTCCAAATTTCATCAAAATCGGTTGAGCTGTTTAGGCGTGATTGCGTCACATACAGACAAACAGACATACAGACAAACCAACACTTGATTTTATAATATTAATAGGGATTAATACAATGCAAACTGTAAAGATATGGCTTGTCTCAACTTGTCTGTAAAAAGCAAAGAAAAATAGAACTATTTTTTTTAAAATTATAAAAAATCACTCATGGATCTGCATTTGATCCATCTGAAGTCAAGAGAATTACATCGAGAAAAAAAAAGGAATCATTTCACGATTTTTTGTTCAATCCATCTTCCATCAACATTATCTTCTATGTTATTTTAATTCAATATTCATTTTTTGGTTGAACGGGTTCCACACCATGTCATTTTCAAAATTTGTAGGCGTGGCAGTGGGCGGGTCCACTATCTATTATAGTCCGTCATTTTTCTATTTTCCGCCATTAAGATCCACATGCCAAATTTCAAAGAAATCGGATGAACGGGTTTCACACCATGTCATTTTCAAAATTTGTAGGCGTGGCAGTGGGCGGGTCCGCTATTGATTATAGTCCGCCATTTTTCCATTTTCCGCCATTAAGATCCACATGCCAAATTTCAAAAAAATCGGTTGAACGGGTTCTACACCATGTCATTTTCAAAATTTGTAGGCGTGGCAGTGGGCGGGTCCACTATTGATTATAGTCCGTAATTTTTCTATTTTCCGCCATTAAGATCCACATGCCAAATTTCAAAGAAATCGGTTGAACGGGTTCCACACCATGTCATTTTCAAAATATGTGGGCGTGGAAGTGGGCGGGTCTATTATTTTTGTTTGTTGTCCAATTCTGCATATTAGCCATTAACAGCCACATACCAAATTTTGTCAAAATGGGTCGAACGGATTGTAAATTATGAAATTTTGTATTATTAGTGGGCGTGGCAGTGGGCGGGTCGGCACTTTTTTTGGTCAACTTTCTGCTATTCGGCCTTTAAACACACATTCCAAATTTCGACAAAATCGGTTGAACTGGACCGAAACTATGTCCATTTTTTTTATAAGGGGGCGTGGCAGTGGGCGGTTCCGGCCTTTTTTTGGTCCACTTTCGTTTACTCGCCATTGAAACCTACATTCGAAATTTGGTCAAAATCGGTTGAACGGGACCGAATTTATGTTATTTTTGTTCATAAGTGGGCGTGGCAGTGGGCGAATGCCGACTATTACCATGTTTATACGTCCCCTTAATGCGCATTGACTCGATTCGGTTTCATTCAATACGGTTGTATAAACACTTTTTCAAACCGAATTGACTTGTTCAATGCGCATTACGAAATTCGCTTTTCAATTCGGTATTTCAAGTTTCAATTCGGTTTGAAAGTCCGTATAAACACTCAATGCGATTTGAAAGTTCACAATGCGGTTAGAAATCAGCTGTTTTCTGGCATCTGTCGTTTTTTTTAATGAAATAATTGTAAATTAAATCAAAAAATTCAAAAGACAAATGTCATTATAATCAAAAGTTATTAAATTCCAAAAAGTCGTTTCAAACCGTATTCTGACAATACGGTTGTCATGATGTGTATAAACGTTTCAGTGGAAACCGTATTGAACGATACCGAATTGATTCAATGCGCATTAAGGGGACGTATAAACATGGTATATATATAGCCTATAGTTCCTTCCACAGTCCATATAATCTAAGTTCCAAATTTCATCAAAATCGGTTGAGCCGTTTAGGCGTGATTGCGTTACAAACATACAGACAAACAGACATACAGACAAACCAACACATTTGACATTTTATAATATTAATAGGGATTACTGTTGTAATTTGGTCTTGAATTGTAACGAGTGTTAGTGTTATTTTTTCGTTTAATATGCACATATGCACGACGTCATTGTTTGATTTTCATTCCAGACTCAGACAACTTAATTGGCTTCTAGGACAACAATCGAAACTCTCTCCACAAAATAAAGTTCTATATATAAATCAATATTAGCGTCAATATGGAAATATGGCATAGACATTCAAACAATACAAAGAGTACAGTCCAAAATTCTCCGAACAATTACTAACGCTGAATGGTATATAACCAACGAAGATCTTACAAGAGACTTACAAGTTGACAAAATAGAAGACACCATACGAAAACGCAGCACAATATACATGCAGTGTCTCCATGGATACACAAACGACGATATAAGAAACCTCCCCTTGATAGAGATACAACACAAATGGCTGAAAAGACGTACACCAACTGATCTACCAACCCGGAATTTCTAAATAAATTTTAACTATTTAAACATCTAGAAAATTCGCAAATAACATGTAATATAAATATTGATTTAAATTACTAAATACTTCCACTCTGTGCGTATAATTACTTAATGTCAATAGATAGGTGTAATAAACATAGGAAATAAAAAAAAAAAAACTTAACTAACTCAGTAAATTGATTCTCATATCTCGTATCGGCAGGATCTCGGTTACGTTAGAAAGAAAATCGGTAGGAAATTGGCAGATTCTAGTCTGCGACAGAATGGATTTCTGAAGAACTTTGTCAGGATCGCCATATGATGGAACTCGGGGTTTGTAGCGAAGAGAAGAGAAGAAGAGTAAAGTCAAACAACGTGAATTGATATGAGATTAATTCTAAATTAATCATGGGATTCGTAGCCCTTTTATACAACAATTAAAGTATTATACATGCATTGGTATAACAGTTATAACTATACCTACTCTATTCTAACTATTGGTAATATTTTTTTTATATCTGGTATCCCTTTCTATCCAATGCACTTGAATCCAAGAAAGGATTCATGTCACAATTATTTGGTTTGTCGAATAGGTTTCGGACATTGTCGCTGGAATTTGTGTGCACTTGAGATGTACTAACATTCGGCGACCAATCCGAGCTGATAGCAAAACGCCGAAAATGCAGCGCAAGCAAATTAGATATTATGTGTGTTGTTTTTGTAGTCCGACAGTGGTCATAAAACAGCGGGAATTGACGGAGCACCGCTGGTAAGCGTATCACTGGATTTGTTTACATACATTCTGATGTGGGATACCATAAAGTAGGGGAGCAAAATAGGGTCGACAGAGTGGACTTATTAAAACACTAAATGAACATGTAGAAGCAATTGGTAAAGAACCTATTTCATATTTTCTCGGTATGCAAATTGTTCGTAATAGTTTATGAGGAGAAATTAAAATTAACCCTAGGATGGGCAACTGGGCCTGATGAGGCCCATTTTGAGTTTAAACATGAATATTTTTTTTTGTTTCTTTATAAATCGATCTGATATTCCATGACTTCTTGCCGCTATGCTTCCTGAGTACAGAAAAAAAAAATCGAGTCAATCGGGTTTAGTTGGTAAAAGAAAAATTTTTTTTTACTGTGTCAACATCAAAAGTTACCTGTCCACATATATGTGTCTTTAGCCTGATTTTAGTGCGCGTTATTTAGATATTGATAGCTTGCACTTTCAAATTTGGTTAGGTTCGGTAAAAATATGATTGAGCCAAATTTTTTTCCTGATCCGATGGGGGTAAAACGTAGCGCATCGGCCCCAATGTGGTCCAATTTTGGAAACTTATCACATAAATCGTTCATAGCTTCTCCGGGAAGACTCGTAGAGGGGTCAAATGTATTACCATTATTCCTATTCCTATCCTATTATTCCTATCCTATTATTTTTCAACTCCCAATATTTCACCCATACATACCGACCCCCTATATGTCCCCCTTCTGGAGGTCCCCATACAAAATGCTAATTTTTCATACATTACAAAAACTCACTCTAACTATCCAGGAGTTAGACCTACGGAGCTCAATTGTATTACGAGGTCCTATTATTTTATAACCCCCAAAATTTCACCCATACATATCTACCTCCTATCTGCTCCCCTTCTGGGGGTCTGCATACAAAAACTAAAAAATTAATAAAAATCTTGAAAAAAAACCCCCGCCATGACTCGTAGAGGAGTCAAATGTATAACCAGGTCCAAATTTTTTCCAACCCCCGACATTTCACCCATACATACCTACCCTCTATCTGCCCCCCTCTGGGTGTCCCCATACAAAAAACTCATCAAAATGGGATTTCATGTATTAAATACTGCTATTGATGCTATGAAAGATATACCAAAAAGTTTTATAAAAGTTAGACCATTTGGTTCTTCTCGCTTGTTGAAAATTGTTTCTTGTAATTGCCGATGACTAATAATAAATCTTGAAACTCCTCTTCATTCCGGTAGAGACTCTCGTTTTAGTCTTGGACCATCTTCACTCCTCTTTCTGTCGTATCGTTCACCACTTTCAACTTCTGGACTATTTTTACAGCTTCTTTGTAGTCGTCGAGCTCATCCCAAACGGTTGGAGGTTGATTTAAAAAATCTTGAGATAACTGTGTAATCGCTTAATTCGGTTTCATGAAATCGTCGTTAACGTCTTTGAGTTTCTTTGTTCGTTTTTTACGCTGCTGTGTCTGATTACATTAACTGCAGGATCAGGTGTCTTTACATAGCACACTTAGAACACATGCTATATGAAATGACTGTTCTCCGAATTTATAGTGTAGTCCGAATTTTTTAGTTTTATTCATTTTCTTATACATACTAATGCATATTTAGATTAATAAATAAAATTAAAAAAATATATTTTTTTACTATCATCCTTTCATATTATACTTTTCGGAAGGACTAACTATGCACAAATATATGCCAAAAATATATACAATATATAAGAGATCATATATAAGATATTGTTGGATATTAATAGCACACATATCTACGAAATAGCATGCAATAAAAGGTACAAACTCTCGATTTCTTCGCATGGGCCTCTTCAGGCCCAGTAGGTTATGTTAGCGCCTCCGAGTGTGTTGCCCATCCTAGGGTTAATCAAAATCGTTTTACGGAAGACATTTTACAACAGTGGGGAATGGCTGTAACCGTCATACACACGATTTGCGTTGTAGCGTATACTGTAGCGTTATACTAGAAAAATGCTTACAAAATGCAGCGTGAAGTAACACTGATTCGAAAGTATATTCGGTGCATTCAATTATTTAGCAATCATTTCGAGACCAGATATTGCTTACGTCGTTTCTAAATTATCGCATTTTAATAGTCACCCTCATGCTAAACATTTTACATCAGCCAAACATGTGTTACCTCAGAAGAACTTCAAATATAGCTTTAGCAAAACCTTCATGGGACCTGATCCATTCTGTGGAATAGGTAAAGCGGTGCTAAATAAGCAAATGAGGGAAGATGAAAATTCATTCAGAGAAACATACTAGGCTAACATTCTCCAATTAGTTGAGCATAATGTTACTTTGTAGTTTGCCTGACGAAATGGAAAATATTGTCTTTAATATAGAGAGTCCCGTTGGTTTATCGCAATTCGAACAGTTAAGAAGTTCGGTTCGTTTGACATTATAAAAGCAATAAGCATTGGTTTGTGGCCAGCGGAGCATCGTCTCATATGTGGCGTGATAAGAAATCATTCGTGTCGATGCGTCGACATAAGCAAAATCTAACCCTTGCATCGGGCAAAATCGTCGTCGGGTACGGGGTAGGAAAAGTTTTCCAAAAAACAATATAAATCAAAATATTTTATTCAGCGATGTGTTGTTTATACCGAATCTAAACGGACATTTTCAGTCAGTCGGAAAATTAGTCCAAAAAGGTCTTACAATGAGTTTCATAAACGACAAGGCGATCGTAAAAACAAATAAGCGTGTTAGTGGCTAAATGAATATTGGGATTTTTTCGGTATTGCTTCATATATAAAATGAATATGTTATTTTTTTTTTTTTAACTTTGGCTTAAAAGATATGGATAACTGAATGCTCGCGATCTAATCTCAAATTACAAACATATATTCCTGATGTTGCTAATGTTTCTAAAATTGCTGATGATGATAGATTGGAAAGGTACCGATTGAAGCAAGTGCTCAATATTCCCTGAGACCAAGAAAAAATGAAAAATTTAATACATTAACGGTATCAATTCACTATCCAATTGCTGTGGCGGAAGCATTTGTAAGCAAGGACGCTGTAATGTGGAAAAAAAGCTATACAAGCAGACTATGATTCTATCATACATAATGACACTTGGATTCTGGTCGATAAGCACGTAAATAAAAATATTATCGGACGCAAGTGGGTTTTTGTCAAAAAACTGAAGAGAGATGATACTGTCGAGAAGTTTTGTGGCTCAAAAATAAACATAAAAATTCAACATCGATAATTTTTAAACATACGCACCTGTGGTTTGTCATTCGACTATTCGTTTTATTGGCGTTGTCAATAAAGTACAAATTATTAATAAATCACTTTGATATTGTAGCGGTTACTTAAATGGTGATTTGGAAGAAGAAGTATTTATGAAGCAACCTGAAGTATTTTTGGATAAGAGATTCTTTGATAAGGTGTGTAAGTTGAACAAATCTCTATTCGGTTTAAAGCAGTCAGGAAGAGATTGCAACAAAAAGGTTACCAACATTGTGCTTAGTTTAGGATTTAGAAGATATGAATCGGATAACTGTGTTTATGTTATTTTGAAAGACGAAAATATTAACATCATCGCGTTATATGTGGAAGAGGAGTCAGTTGAAGAGGAGTCAAATTATTAAAAAACTAAGGCCCGTTTTATTTGGAAGAAGAAGTATTTATGAAGCAACCTGAAGTATTTTTGGATAAGAGATTCTTTGATAAGGTGTGTAAGTTGAACAAATCTCTATTCGGTTTAAAGCACTCAGGAAAGGATTGCAACAAAAAGGTTACCAACATTGTGCTTAGTTTAGGATTTAGAAGATATGAATCGGATAACTGTGTTTATGTTATTTTGAAAGACGAAAATATTAACATCATCGCGTTATATGTGGAAGAGGAGTCAGTTGAAGAGGAGTCAAATTATTAAAAAACTAAGGCCCGTTTTATTCAGCCTCAATTTTAGTAACTATAGATTAAAAATTGGGAAATTTGTAAAATCGAGTTTTTTTAGTCTTTGTTAAGGTTTTTAATTGGAGATTCTCTAGTTAGTTAACGAGACGTCAGCTTTAATAACGTAATTAGCTAACTACAGAAGATAGCTCTGTTCGGCATATTTTGTAGAGGGATTTTCAACTTTATTTGAGCATTTCGTTTTTTTCGCCCGTAGTTAAGCTGAAAATTGTGACATATCAAAATTATTGTTGTGAAAAATTTCGTATGAATGCTCTCGACAATAAAAATAGTTCACGAGTCGGCCATGTGAAGGAAGACGTAGATGAAGTGCATTCGTGACCAGGATCGTGGAGTATTGGAAATTGTGATTTGTGAATTGTGTTTTTATTTGATCAAAGATAATTTAAATTGGAGAGAGAGCATTTCTGAAAAAATGCTCTCTGTTATTTTAGGGATGGGTTATCGTACTGTCTGAAATAATTATTAGAAAACAGCTGTTCTCATTCAATTTTTCGAAATAATTTTGTAATATTTTCAAAAAAATTTGACATATTTTGTCATTTGAATAAAAATCCCAGGGAAATTTCTTAATTATGCTTCAAATTTAATTAGAGATTTCTAACCGTCCTTAAAGCTAACAAGAGGTGAATAAAACCAATTTTTAATTATAGATATTAACTAGTACATGCTCGGTGCTTCGCAGCGACCAAGTACCTTATGATGATGCTAATTCGCAGCAGATATCCTGTTTATGGATTTTATGGATTAAAGCAAAAAATTATAACCACTGCTCCACCGAAGCAAACATGTAGACCATATTTATATCAATGATTAATACAATGCAAACTGTAAAGATATGGTTTGTCTCAACTTGTCTGTAAAAAGCAAAGAAAAATAGAACTATTTTTTTAAAAATTATAAAAAATCACTCAAGTAAAAAAATAATAGGGTCTGGTAATGCATTTGATCCATCTGAAGTCAAGAGAATTACAGGGAATTACATCAAGAAAAAAAAGGAATCATCTCACGATTTTTTGCTCAATCCATCTTCCATCAACATTACCTTCTATGTTATTTTAATTCAATATTCATTTTTCGGTTAAACGGGTTCCACACCATGTCATTTTCAAATTTTGTAGGTGTGGCAGTGGGCGGGTCCACTATTGATAATAATCCGTCATTTTTCTATTTTCCGCCATTAAGATCCACATGCCAAATTTCAAAGAAATCGGTTGAACGGGTTTCACATCATGTTATTTACAAAATTTTTAGGCGTGGAAGTGGGCGGGTCCACTATTGATTATAGTCCGTCATTTTTCTATTTTCCGCCATTAAGATCCACATGCCAAATTTCAAAAAAATCGGTTGAACGGGTTCCACACCATGTCATTTTCAAAATTTTTAGGCGTGGCAGTGGGCGGGTCCACTATTGATTATAGTCCGTCATTTTTCTATTTTCCGCCATTAAGATCCACATGCCAAATTTCAAAAAAATCGGATGAACGGGTTTCACACCATATCATTTTCAAAATTTGTAGGCGTGGCAGTGGGCGGGTCCACTATTGATTATAGTCCGCCATTTTTCCATTTTCCGCTATTAAAATCCACATGCCAAATTTCAAAGAAATCGGTTGAACGGGTTCCACACCATGTCATTTACAAAATTTTAGGCGTGGCAGTGGGCGGGTCCACTATTGATTATAGTCCGTCATTTTTCTATTTTCCGCTATTAAGATCCACATGCCAAACTTCAAAAAAATCGGATGAACGGGTTTCACACCATGTCATTTTCAAAATTTGTAGGCGTGGCAGTGGGCGATTATAGTCCGCCATTTTTCCATTTTCCGCCATTAAGATCCACATGCCAAATTTCAAAAAAATCGGTTGAACGGGTTCCACACCATGTCATTTCCAAATTTTGTAGGCGTGGCAGTGGGCGGGTCCACTGATGATTATAGTCCGCCATTTTTCCATTTCCACATGCCAAATTTGAAAGAAATCGGTTGAACGGGTTCCACACCATGTCATTTACAAAATTTTAGGCGTGGCAGTGGGCGGGTCCACTATTGATTATAGACCGTCATTTTTCTATTTTCCGCCATTAAGATCCACATACCAAATTTCAAAAAAATCGGATGAACGAGTTTCACACCATGTTATTTTCAAAATTTGTAGGCGTGGCAGTGGGCGGGTCCACTATTGATTATAGTCCGCCATTTTTCAATTTTCCGCCATTAAGATCCACATGCCAAATTTCAAAGAAATCGGTTGAACGGGTTCCACACCATGTCATTTTCAAAATTTTTAGGCGTGGCAGTGGGCGGGTTCACTATTGATTATAGTCCGCCTTTTTTCCATTTTCCGCTATTAAGATCCACATGCCAAATTTCAAAGAAATCGGTTGAACGGATTCCACACCATGTCATTTACAAAATTTTAGGCGTGGCAGTGGGCGGGTCCACTATTGATTATAGTCCGCCATTTTTCCAGTTTCCGCTATTAAGATCCACATGCCAAACACCAAAGAAATCGGTTGAACGGGTTCCACACCATGTCATTTTCAAATTTTGTAGGCGTGGCAGTGGGCGGGTCCACTATTGATTATAGTCCGCCATTTTTCCATTTTCCGCCATTTAGATCCACATGCCAAATTTCAAAAATATCGGTTGAACGGGTTCCACACCATGTCATTTTCAAAATTTTTAGGCGTGGCAGTGGGCGGGTCCACTATTGATTATAGTCCGCCATTTTTCTGTTTTCCGCCATTAAGATCCACATGCCAAATTTCAAAGAAATCAGTTGAACGGATTTCACATCAT
Organism: Coelopa frigida; assembly: GCA_017309665.1. NCBI lineage: Eukaryota > Metazoa > Arthropoda > Insecta > Diptera > Coelopidae > Coelopa > Coelopa frigida. The sequence goes on from JAFDUT010000216.1 coordinate 23,279, forward strand.
GTCATCTACAAAATTTTTAGGCGTGGCAGTGGGCGGGTCCAATATTGATTATAGTCCGCCATTTTTTCATTTTCCGCTATTAAGATCTATATGCCACATTTCAAAGCAATCGGATGAACGGGTTCCACACCATGTCATTTTCAAAATTTGTAGGCGTAGCAGTGGACGGGTCCACCATTGATTATAGTCCGCCATTTTTCTATTTTCCGCCATTAAGATCCACATGCCAAAATTCAAAAAAATCGGATGAACGGGTTCCACACCATGTCATTTTCAAAATTTTTAGGCGTGGCAGTGGGCGGGTCCACTATTGATTATAGCCCCGCCATTTTTCCAGTTTCCGCTATTAAGATCCACATGCCAAACACCAAAGAAATCGGTTGAGCGGGTTCCACACCATGTCATTTTCAAAACTTTTCGGCGTTGCAGTGGGCGGGTCCACTGTTGATTATAGTCCGCCATTTTTCCAATTTCCGCTATTAAGATCCACATGCCAAATTTCAAAGAAATCGGTTGAACGGGTTCCACACCATGTCATTTACAAAATTTTAGGCGTGGCAGTGGGCGGGTCCACTATTGATTATAGTCCGTAATTTTTCTATTTTCCGCTATTAAGATCCACATGCCAAATTTCAAAAAAATCGGATGAACGGGTTTCACACCATGTCATTTTCAAAATTTTTAGGCGTGGCAGTGGGCGGGTCCACTATTGATTATAGTCCGCCTTTTTTCCATTTTCCGCCATTAAGATCCACATGCCAAATTTCAAAAAAATCGGTTGAACGGGTTCCACACCATGTCATTTCCAAATTTTGTAGGCGTGGCAGTGGGCGGTCCACTGATGATTATAGTCCGCCATTTTTCCATTTCCACATGCCAAATTTCAAAGAAATCAGTTGAACGGATTTCACATCATGTCATCTACAAAATTTTTAGGCGTGGCAGTGGGCGGGTCCAATATTGATTATAGTCCGCCATTTTTTCATTTTCCGCTATTAAGATCTATATGCCACATTTCAAAGCAATCGGATGAACGGGTTCCACACCATGTCATTTTCAAAATTTGTAGGCGTAGCAGTGGACGGGTCCACCATTGATTATAGTCCGCCATTTTTCTATTTTCCGCCATTAAGATCCACATGCCAAAATTCAAAAAAATCGGATGAACGGGTTCCACACCATGTCATTTTCAAAATTTGTAGGCGTGGCACTATTGATTATAGCCCCGCCATTTTTCCAGTTTCCGCTATTAAGATCCACATGCCAAACACCAAAGAAATCGGTTGAGCGGGTTCCACACCATGTCATTTTCAAAACTTTTCGGCGTTGCAGTGGGCGGGTCCACTGTTGATTATAGTCCGCCATTTTTCCAATTTCCGCTATTAAGATCCACATGCCAAATTTCAAAGAAATCGTTTGAACGGGTTCCACACCATGTCATTTACAAAATTTTAGGCGTGGCAGTGGGCGGGTCCACTATTGATTATAGTCTGCCATTTTTCTATTTTCCGCTATTAAGATCCACATGCCAAATTTCAAAAAAATCGGATGAACGGGTTTCACACCATGTCATTTTCAAAATTTTTAGGCGTGGCAGTGGGCGGGTCCACTATTGATTATAGTCCGCCTTTTTTCCATTTTCCGCCATTAAGATCCACATGCCAAATTTCAAAAAAATCGGTTGAACGGGTTCCACACCATGTCATTTCCAAATTTTGTAGGCGTGGCAGTGGGCGGTCCACTGATGATTATAGTCCGCCATTTTTCCATTTCCACATGCCAAATTTGAAAGAAATCGGTTGAACGGGTTCCACACCATGTCATTTAGAAAATTTTAGGCGTGGCAGTGGGCGGGTCCACTATTGATTATAGACCGTCATTTTTCTATTTTCCGCCATTAAGATCCACATGCCAAATTTCAAAAAAATCGGATGAACGAGTTTCACACCATGTCATTTTCAAAATTTGTAGGCGTGGCAATGAGCGGGTCCACTATTGATTATAGTCCGCCATTTTTCAATTTTCCGCCATTAAGATCCACATGCCAAATTTCAAAGAAATCGGTTGAACGGGTTCCACACCATGTCATTTTCAAAATTTGTAGGCGTGGCAGTGGGCGGGTTCACCATTGATTATAGTCCGCCTTTTTTCCATTTTCCGCTATTAAGATCCACATGCCAAATTTCAAAGAAATCGGTTGAACGGATTCCACACCATGTCATTTACAAAATTTTAGGCGTGGCAGTGGGCGGGTCCACTATTGATTATAGTCCGCCATTTTTCCATTTTCCGCTATTAAGATCTATATGCCACATTTCAAAGAAATCGGTTGAACGGGTTCCACACCATATCATTTTCAAAATTTGTAGGCGTAGCAGTGGACGGGTCCACCATTGATTATAGTCCGCCATTTTTCTATTTTCCGCCATTAAGATCCACATGCCAAAATTCAAAAAAATCGGATGAACGGGTTCCACACCATGTCATTTTCATAATTTTTAGGCGTGGCAGTGGGCGGGTCCACTATTGATTATAGTCCCGCCATTTTTCCAGTTTCCGCTATTAAGATCCACATGCCAAACACCAAAGAAATCGGTTGAACGGGTTCCACACCATGTCATTTTCAAAACTTTTAGGCGTTGCAGTGGGCGGGTCCACTGTTGATTATAGTCCGCCATTTTTCCATTTTCCGCTATTAAGATCCACATGCCAAATTTCAAAAAAAACGGTTAAACGGGTTCCACACCATGTCATTTACAAAATTTTAGGCGTGGCAGTGGGCGGGTCCACCATTGATTATAGTCTGCCATTTTTCTATTTTCCGCCATTAAGATTCACATGCCAAATTTCAAAAAAATCGGATGAACGGGTTTCACACCATGTCATTTTCAAATTTTGTAGGCGTGGCAGTGGGCGGGTCCACTATTGATTATAGTCCGCCATTTTTCCATTTTCCGCCATTAAGATCCACATAGCCAAATTTCAAAAAAATCGGTTGAACGGGTTCCACACCATGTCATTTTCAAAATTTAAAGGCGTGGCAGTGGGCGGGTCCACTATTGATTATAGTCCCGCCATTTTTCCAGTTTCCGCTATTAAGATCCACATGCCAAATTTCAAAAAAATCGGTTGAACGGGTTTCACACCATGTGATTTTCAAATTTTGTAGGCGTGGCAGTGGGCGGGTCCACTATTGATTATAGTCCGCCATTTTTCCATTTTCCGCCATTAAGATCCACATGCCAAATTTCAAAAAATCGGTTGAACGGGTTCCACACCATGTCATTTTCAAAATTTGTAGGCGTGGCAGTGGGCGGGTCCACTATTGATTATAGTCCGCCATTTTTCTATTTTCCGCCATTAAGATCCACATGCCAAATTTCAAAGAAATCAGTTGAACGGATTTCACATCATGTCTTCTACAAAATTTTTAGGCGTGGCAGTGGGCGGGTCCACTATTGATTATAGTCCGCCTTTTTTCATTTTCCGCTATTAAGATCCACATGCCACATTTCAAAGAAATCGGATGAACGGGTTCCACACCATGTCATTTTCAAAATTTGTAGGCGTAGGCAGTGGGCGGGTCCACCTATTGATTATAGTCCGCCATTTTTCTATTTTCCGCCATTAAGATCCACATGCCAAAATTCAAAAAAATCGGATGACCGGGTTCCACAGCATGTCATTTTCAAAATTTTTAGGCGTGGCAGTGGGCGGGTCCACTATTGATTATAGTCCCGCTATTTTTCCAGTTTCCGCTATTAAGATCCACATGCCAAATTTCAAAAAAATCGGTTGAACGGGTTTCACACCATGTGATTTTCAAATTTTGTAGGCGTGGCAGTGGGCGGGTCCACTATTGATTATAGTCCGCCATTTTTCCATTTTCCGCCATTAAGATCCACATGCCAAATTTCAAATAAATCGGTTGAACGGGTTCCACACCATGTCATTTTCAAAATTTGTAGGCGTGGCAGTGGGCGGGTCCACTATTGATTATAGTCCGCCATTTTTCTATTTTCCGCCATTAAGATCCACATGCCAAATTTCAAAGAAATCAGTTGAACGGATTTCACATCATGTCATTCTACAAAATTTTTAGGCGTGGCAGTGGGCGGGTCCACTATTGATTATAGTCCGCCATTTTTCCATTTTCCGCTATTAAGATCTATATGCCACATTTCAAAGCAATCGGATGAACGGGTTCCACACCATGTCATTTTCAAAATTTGTAGGCGTAGCAGTGGACGGGTCCACCATTGATTATAGTCCGCCATTTTTCTATTTTCCGCTATCAAGATCCACATGCCAAAATTCAAAAAAATCGGATGAACGGGTTCCACACCATGTCATTTTCAAAATTTTTAGGCGTGGCAGTGGGCGGGTCCACTATTGATTATAGTCCCGCCATTTTTCCAGTTTCCGCTATTAAGATCCACATGCCAAATTTCAAAGAAATCGGTTGAACGGGTTCCACACCATGTCATTTTCAAAATTTGTAGGCGTGGCAGTGGGCGGGTCCACTATTGATTATAGTCCGTCATTTTTCCATTTCCGCTATTAAGATCCACATGCCAAATTTCAAAGAAATCGGTTGAACGGGTTCCACACCATGTCATTTACAAAATTTTAGGCGTGGCAGTGGGCGGGTCCACTATTGATTATAGTCCGTCATTTTTCTATTTTCCGCCATTAAGATCCACATGCCAAATTTCAAAAAAATCGGATGAACGGGTTCACACCATGTCATTTTCAAAATTTGTAGGCGTGGCAGTGGGCGGGTCCACTATTGATTATAGTCCGCCATTTTTTCATTTTCCGCCATTAAGATCCACATGCCAAATTTCAAAGAAATCGGTTGAACGGGTTCCACACCATGTCATTTTCAAAATTTGTAGGCGTGGCAGTGGGCGGGTCCACTATTGATTATAGTCCGCATTTTTCTATTTCCGCATTAAGATCCACATGCCAAATTTCAAAGAAATCGGTTGAACGGGTTCCACACCATGTCATTTTCAAAATTTGTAGGCGTGGCAGTGGGCGGGTCCACTATTGATTATAGTCCGTCATTTTTCTATTTTCCGCCATTAAGATCCACATGCCAAATTTCAAAAAAATCGGTTGAACGGGTTCCACACCATGTCATTTTCAAAATTTGTAGGCGTGGCAGTGGGCGGGTCCACTATTGATTATAGTCCGCCATTTTTCCTATTTTCCGCCATTAAGATCCACATGCCAAATTTCAAAGAAATCGGTTGAACGGGTTCCACACCATGTCATTTTCAAAATTTGTAGGCGTGGCAGTGGGCGGGTCCACTATTGATTATAGTCCGCCATTTTTCTATTTTCCGCCATTAAGATCCACATGCCAAATTTCAAAGAAATCGGTTGAACGGGTTCCACACCATGTCATTTTCAAAATTTGTAGGCGTGGCAGTGGGCGGGTCCACTATTGATTATAGTCCGTCATTTTTCTATTTTCCGCCATTAAGATCCACATGCCAAATTTCAAAGAAATCGGTTGAACGGGTTCCACACCATGTCATTTTCAAAATTTGTAGGCGTGGCAGTGGGCGGGTCCACTATTGATTATAGTCCGTCATTTTTCTATTTTCCGCCATTAAGATCCACATGCCAAATTTCAAAGAAATCGGTTGAACGGGTTTCACACCATGTCATTTTCAAAATTTGTAGGCGTGGCAGTGGGCGGGTCCACTATTGATTATAGTCCGCCATTTTTCTATTTTCCGCCATTAAGATCCACATGCCAAATTTCAAAGAAATCGGTTGAACGGGTTTCACACCATGTCATTTTCAAAATTTGTAGGCGTGGCAGTGGGCGGGTCCACTATTGATTATAGTCCGCCATTTTTCTATTTTCCGCCATTAAGATCCACATGCCAAATTTCAAAGAAATCGGTTGAACGGGTTCCACACCATGTCATTTTCAAAATTTGTAGGCGTGGCAGTGGGCGGGTCCACTATTGATTATAGTCCGTCATTTTTCTATTTTCCGCCATTAAGATCCACATGCCAAATTTCAAAGAAATCGGTTGAACGGGTTCCACACCATGTCATTTTCAAAATTTGTAGGCGTGGCAGTGGGCGGGTCCACTATTGATTATAGTCCGTCATTTTTCTATTTTCCGCCATTAAGATCCACATGCCAAATTTCAAAGAAATCGGTTGAACGGGTTTCACACCATGTCATTTTCAAAATTTGTAGGCGTGGCAGTGGGCGGGTCCACTATTGATTATAGTCCGTCATTTTTCTATTTTCCGCCATTAAGATCCACATGCCAAATTTCAAAGAAATCGGTTGAACGGGTTCCACACCATGTCATTTTCAAAATTTGTAGGCGTGGCAGTGGGCGGGTCCACTATTGATTATAGTCCGTCATTTTTCTATTTTCCGCCATTAAGATCCACATGCCAAATTTCAAAGAAATCGGTTGAACGGGTTCCACACCATGTCATTTTCAAAATTTGTAGGCGTGGCAGTGGGCGGGTCCACTATTGATTATAGTCCGCCATTTTTCTATTTTCCGCCATTAAGATCCACATGCCAAATTTCAAAGAAATCGGTTGAACGGGTTCCACACCATGTCATTTTCAAAATTTGTAGGCGTGGCAGTGGGCGGGTCCACTATTGATTATAGTCCGCCATTTTTCTATTTTCCGCCATTAAGATCCACATGCCAAATTTCAAAGAAATCGGTTGAACGGGTTCACACCATGTCATTTTCAAAATTTGTAGGCGTGGCAGTGGGCGGGTCCACTATTGATTATAGTCCGCCATTTTTCTATTTTCCGCCATTAAGATCCACATGCCAAATTTCAAAGAAATCGGTTGAACGGGTTCCACACCATGTCATTTTCAAAATTTGTAGGCGTGGCAGTGGGCGGGTCCACTATTGATTATAGTCCGTCATTTTTCTATTTTCCGCCATTAAGATCCACATGCCAAATTTCAAAGAAATCGGTTGAACGGGTTCCACACCATGTCATTTTCAAAATTTGTAGGCGTGGCAGTGGGCGGGTCCACTATTGATTATAGTCCGTCATTTTTCTATTTTCCGCCATTAAGATCCACATGCCAAATTTCAAAGAAATCGGTTGAACGGGTTCACACCATGTCATTTTCAAAATTTGTAGGCGTGGCAGTGGGCGGGTCCACTATTGATTATAGTCCGTCATTTTTCTATTTTCCGCCATTAAGATCCACATGCCAAATTTCAAAGAAATCGGTTGAACGGGTTCCACACCATGTCATTTTCAAAATTTGTAGGCGTGGCAGTGGGCGGGTCCACTATTGATTATAGTCCGCCATTTTTCTATTTTCCGCCATTAAGATCCACATGCCAAATTTCAAAGAAATCGGTTGAACGGGTTCCACACCATGTCATTTTCAAAATTTGTAGGCGTGGCAGTGGGCGGGTCCACTATTGATTATAGTCCGTCATTTTTCTATTTTCCGCCATTAAGATCCACATGCCAAATTTCAAAGAAATCGGTTGAACGGGTTTCACACCATGTCATTTTCAAAATTTGTAGGCGTGGCAGTGGGCGGGTCCACTATTGATTATAGTCCGCCATTTTTCTATTTTCCGCCATTAAGATCCACATGCCAAATTTCAAAGAAATCGGTTGAACGGGTTCCACACCATGTCATTTTCAAAATTTGTAGGCGTGGCAGTGGGCGGGTCCACTATTGATTATAGTCCGTCATTTTTCTATTTTCCGCCATTAAGATCCACATGCCAAATTTCAAAGAAATCGGTTGAACGGGTTCCACACCATGTCATTTTCAAAATTTGTAGGCGTGGCAGTGGGCGGGTCCACTATTGATTATAGTCCGTCATTTTTCTATTTTCCGCCATTAAGATCCACATGCCAAATTTCAAAGAAATCGGTTGAACGGGTTTCACACCATGTCATTTTCAAAATTTGTAGGCGTGGCAGTGGGCGGGTCCACTATTGATTATAGTCCGCCATTTTTCTATTTTCCGCCATTAAGATCCACATGCCAAATTTCAAAGAAATCGGTTGAACGGGTTCCACACCATGTCATTTTCAAAATTTGTAGGCGTGGCAGTGGGCGGGTCCACTATTGATTATAGTCCGTCATTTTTCTATTTTCCGCCATTAAGATCCACATGCCAAATTTCAAAGAAATCGGTTGAACGGGTTTCACACCATGTCATTTTCAAAATTTGTAGGCGTGGCAGTGGGCGGGTCCACTATTGATTATAGTCCGTCATTTTTCTATTTTCCGCCATTAAGATCCACATGCCAAATTTCAAAGAAATCGGTTGAACGGGTTCACACCATGTCATTTTCAAAATTTGTAGGCGTGGCAGTGGGCGGGTCCACTATTGATTATAGTCCGTCATTTTTCTATTTTCCGCCATTAAGATCCACATGCCAAATTTCAAAGAAATCGGTTGAACGGGTTCCACACCATGTCATTTTCAAAATTTGTAGGCGTGGCAGTGGGCGGGTCCACTATTGATTATAGTCCGTCATTTTTCTATTTTCCGCCATTAAGATCCACATGCCAAATTTCAAAGAAATCGGTTGAACGGGTTTCACACCATGTCATTTTCAAAATTTGTAGGCGTGGCAGTGGGCGGGTCCACTATTGATTATAGTCCGTCATTTTTCTATTTTCCGCCATTAAGATCCACATGCCAAATTTCAAAGAAATCGGTTGAACGGGTTCCACACCATGTCATTTTCAAAATTTGTAGGCGTGGCAGTGGGCGGGTCCACTATTGATTATAGTCCGTCATTTTTCTATTTTCCGCCATTAAGATCCACATGCCAAATTTCAAAGAAATCGGATGAACGGGTTCCACACCATGTCATTTTCAAAATTTGTAGGCGTGGCAGTGGGCGGGTCCACTATTGATTATAGTCCGTCATTTTTCCATTTTCCGCCATTAAGATCCACATGCCAAATTTCAAAGAAATCGGTTGAACGGGTTCACACCATGTCATTTTCAAAATTTGTAGGCGTGGCAGTGGGCGGGTCCACTATTGATTATAGTCCGTCATTTTCTATTTTCCGCCATTAAGATCCACATGCCAAATTTCAAAGAAATCGGTTGAACGGGTTCCACACCATGTCATTTTCAAAATTTGTAGGCGTGGCAGTGGGCGGGTCCACTATTGATTATAGTCCGTCATTTTTCTATTTTCCGCCATTAAGATCCACATGCCAAATTTCAAAGAAATCGGTTGAACGGGTTCCACACCATGTCATTTTCAAAATTTGTAGGCGTGGCAGTGGGCGGGTCCACTATTGATTATAGTCCGCCATTTTTCTATTTTCCGCCATTAAGATCCACATGCCAAATTTCAAAAAATCGGTTGAACGGGTTCCACACCATGTCATTTTCAAAATTTGTAGGCGTGGCAGTGGGCGGGTCCACTATTGATTATAGTCCGTCATTTTTCTATTTTCCGCCATTAAGATCCACATGCCAAATTTCAAAGAAATCGGTTGAACGGGTTCCACACCATGTCATTTTCAAAATTTGTAGGCGTGGCAGTGGGCGGGTCCACTATTGATTATAGTCCGTCATTTTTCTATTTTCCGCCATTAAGATCCACATGCCAAATTTCAAAGAAATCGGTTGAACGGGTTTCACACCATGTCATTTTCAAAATTTGTAGGCGTGGCAGTGGGCGGGTCCACTATTGATTATAGTCCGTCCATTTTTCTATTTTCCGCCATTAAGATCCACATGCCAAATTTCAAAAAAATCGGTTGAACGGGTTCCACACCATGTCATTTTCAAAATTTGTAGGCGTGGCAGTGGGCGGGTCCACTATTGATTATAGTCCGTCATTTTTCTATTTTCCGCCATTAAGATCCACATGCCAAATTTCAAAGAAATCGGATTGAACGGGTTCACACCATGTCATTTTCAAAATTTGTAGGCGTGGCAGTGGGCGGGTCCACTATTGATTATAGTCCGTCATTTTTCTATTTTCCGCCATTAAGATCCACATGCCAAATTTCAAAGAAATCGGTTGAACGGGTTCCACACCATGTCATTTTCAAAATTTGTAGGCGTGGCAGTGGGCGGGTCCACTATTGATTATAGTCCGCCATTTTTCCATTTTCCGCCATTAAGATCCACATGCCAAATTTCAAAGAAATCGGTTGAACGGGTTCCACACCATGTCATTTTCAAATTTGTAGGCGTGGCAGTGGGCGGGTCCACTATTGATTATAGTCCGTCATTTTTCTATTTTCCGCCATTAAGATCCACATGCCAAATTTCAAAGAAATCGGTTGAACGGGTTCCACACCATGTCATTTTCAAAATTTGTAGGCGTGGCAGTGGGCGGGTCCACTATTGATTATAGTCCGCCATTTTTCTATTTTCCGCCATTAAGATCCACATGCCAAATTTCAAAAAATCGGATGAACGGGTTTCACACCATGTCATTTTCAAATTTGTAGGCGTGGCAGTGGGCGGGTCCACTATTGATTATAGTCCGCCATTTTTTCCATTTTCCGCCATTAAGATCCACATGCCAAATTTCAAAAAATCGGTTGAACGGGTTCCACACCATGTCATTTTCAAAATTTGTAGGCGTGGCAGTGGGCGGGTCCACTATTGATTATAGTCCGCCATTTTTCTATTTTCCGCCATTAAGATCCACATGCCAAATTTCAAAGAAATCAGTTGAACGGGTTTCACATCATGTCATTTACAAAATTTTTAGGCGTGGCAGTGGGCGGGTCCACTATTGATTATAGTCCGCCATTTTTCCATTTTCCGCTATAAGATCCATATGCCAATTTCAAAGAAATCGGATTGAACGGGTTCCACACCATGTCATTTTCAAAATTTGTAGGCGTAGGCAGTGGACGGGTCCACCATTGATTATAGTCCGCCATTTTTCTATTTTCCGCCATTAAGATCCACATGCCAAATTTCAAAAAATCGGATGAACGGGTTCCACACCATGTCATTTTCAAAATTTTTAGGCGTGGCAGTGGGCGGGTCCACTATTGATTATAGTCCCGTCCATTTTTCCAGTTTTCCGCTATTAAGATCCACATGCCAAATCACCAAAGAAATCGGTTGAGCGGGTTCCACACCATGTCATTTTCAAACTTTGTCGGCGTTGCAGTGGGCGGGTCCACTGTTGATTATAGTCCGCCATTTTTCCAATTTCCGCTATTAAGATCCACATGCCAAATTTCAAAGAAATCGGTTGAACGGGTTCCACACCATGTCATTTACAAAATTTTAGGCGTGGCAGTGGGCGGGTCCACCATTGATTATAGTCCGCCATTTTTCCATTTTCCGCCATTAAGATCCACATGCCAAATTTCAAAAAATCGGTTGAACGGGTTCCACACCATGTCATTTTCAAAATTTTTAGGCGTGGCAGTGGGCGGGTCCACTATTGATTATAGTCCGCCATTTTTCTATTTTCCGCCATTAAGATCCACATGCCAAATTTCAAAAAATCGGATGAACGGGTTCCACACCATGTCATTTTCAAAATTTTTAGGCGTGGCAGTGGGCGGGTCCACTATTGATTATAGTCCGCCATTTTTCTATTTTCCGCCATTAAGATCCACATGCCAAATTTCAAAGAAATCGGTTGAACGGGTTCCACACCATGTCATTTTCAAAATTTGTAGGCGTGGCAGTGGGCGGGTCCACTATTGATTATAGTCCGCCATTTTTCTATTTTCCGCCATTAAGATCCACATGCCAAATTTCAAAAAAATCGGTTGAACGGGTTCCACACCATGTCATTTTCAAAATTTGTAGGCGTGGCAGTGGGCGGGTCCACTATTGATTATAGTCCGTCATTTTTCTATTTTCCGCCATTAAGATCCACATGCCAAATTTCAAAAAATCGGTTGAACGGGTTCCACACCATGTCATTTTCAAATTTGTAGGCGTGGCAGTGGGCGGGTCCACTATTGATTATAGTCCGTCATTTTTCTATTTTCCGCCATTAAGATCCACATGCCAAATTTCAAAGAAATCGGATGAACGGGTTTCACACCATGTCATTTTCAAAATTTGTAGGCGTGGCAGTGGGCGGGTCCACTATTGATTATAGTCCGTCATTTTTCTATTTTCCGCCATTAAGATCCACATGCCAAATTTCAAGAAATCGGTTGAACGGGTTCCACACCATGTCATTTTCAAAATTTGTAGGCGTGCAGTGGGCGGGTCCACTATTGATTATAGTCCGTCATTTTTCTATTTTCCGCCATAAGATCCACATGCCAAATTTCAAGAAATCGGATGAACGGGTTTCCACACCATGTCCATTTTCAAAATTTGTAGGCGTGGCAGTGGGCGGGTTCCACCTATGATTATAGTCCTGCCATTTTTTCTAATTTTCCGCCATTACGATCCACATTCCAAATTTCAACGAAATCGGTTTTGAACGGGTTTCCACCACCATGTCATTTCAAATTTGTAGGCGTGGCAGTGGGCGGGTTCTCACATTGATTATCGTCCGTCCATTTTTCAATTTTCCGCCATTAAGGATCCCACATGCCAAATTTCAAAGAATCGGATTGAACGGAATTCCACACCATGTACATTTTCGAAATTTTTAGGCGTGGCAGTGGCGCAGGTTCACCTATTGATTATAGTCCGCCATTTTTCCATTTCCGCATTAAGATCAACATGCCAAATTTCAAGAAACTCGGTTGCACGGGTTCCACACCCATGTCATTTACAAAGTTTCAAGGCGTGGCAGTGGGCGGGATCCACTATTGATTATAGTCCGTCATTTTCTATATTCCGCATTAAGATCCACACTGCCAAATTTCAAAGAAATCTGGATGAACGGGGTTCCACACCATGTCATTTTCAAAATTTGTAGGCGTGGCAGTGGGCGGTCTACTAATTGTTATAGTCCGACATTTTTCCATTTTCCGGCGTTCCACTATTGAGTATAGTCCCGCCATTTGTCTATTTTCCGCCATAAGATCCACATGCCAAATTTCAAAGAAATCAGTTAACGGATTTAAATCAGGTCAGCTACAAATTTTAGGGCGTGGCAGTGGGCGGTCCACTATTGATTATAGTCCGCCATTGTTTCGCATTTCCGCTATTAAGGTCTATATGCCACATTTCAAAGAAATCGGATGAACGGGTTCCACATCATGTCATTTTCAAAATTTGTAGGCGTAGCCGTGGACGGGTCCACCATTGATTATAGTCCGCCATTTTTCTATTTTCCGCCATTAAGATCCACATGCCAAAATTCAAAAAAATCGGATGAACGGGTTCCACACCATGTCATTTTCAAAATTTTTAGACGTGGCAGTGGGCGGGTCCACTATTGATTATAGCCCCGCCATTTTTCCAGTTTCCGCTATTAAGATCCACATGCCAAACACCAAAGAAATCGGTTGAGCGGGTTCCACACCATGTCATTTTCAAAACTTTTCGGCGTTGCAGTGGGCGGGTCCACTGTTGATTATAGTCCGCCATTTTTCCAATTTCCGCTATTAAGATCCACATGCCAAATTTCAAAGAAATCGGTTGAACGGGTTCCACACCATGTCATTTACAAAATTTTAGGCGTGGCAGTGGGCGGGTCCACCATTGATTATAGTCCGCCATTTTTCCATTTTCTGCCATTAAGATCCACATACCAAATTTCAAAGAAAACGGATGAACGGGTTCCACACCATGTTATTTTCAAAATTTGTGGGCGTGGCAGTGGGCGGGTCCACTATTGATTATAGTCCGCCATTTTTCTATTTTCCGGCATTAAGATCCAAATACCAAATTTCAAAAAAATCGGATGAACGGGTTCCACACCATGTCATTTTCAAAATTTTTAGGCGTGGCAGTGGGCGGGTCCACTATTAATTGTAGTCCGCCTTTTTTCTATTTTCCGCCATTAGGATCCACATGCCAAATTTCAAAGAAATCGGTTGAACGGGTTCCACATCATGTCATTTTCAAAATTTGTAGGCGTGGCAGTGGGCGGGTTCCACTATTGATTATAGTCCGCCATTTTTCTCTTTTCCGCCATTAAGATCCACATGCCAAATTTCAAAAAAATCGGTTGAACGGGATCCACACCATGTCATTTTCAAAATTTTTAGGCGTGGCAGTGGGCGGGTCCACTATTGATTATAGTCCGCCTTTTTTCCATTTTCCGCCATTAAGATCCACATGCCAAATTTCAAAAAAATCGGTTGAACGGGTTCCACACCATGTAATTTTCAAATTTTGTAGGCGTGGCAGTGGGCGGGTCCACCATTGATGATAGTCCGTAATTTTTCTATTTTCCGCCTTTAAGATCCACACGCCAAATTTCAAAGAGATCGGTTGAAGCGATGTTCCCACCACCATGTCATTTACAAAATTTTAGGCGTGCGCAGTGGGCGGGTCCACCATTGATTATAGTCCGCCATTTTCCTATTTTCCGCCAGTTAAGATTCACATGCAAATTTCAAAACACAGCGGATGAACGGGTTCACACCATGTCATTTTCAAATTTTGTAGGCGTGGCAGTGGGCGGGTCCACAATTGATTATAGTCCGCCATTTTCCATTTTCCGCCATTAAGATCCACATGCCAATTTCAAAAAAA
>JAFDUT010000217.1:0-37478 GCA_017309665.1 Coelopa frigida
AAACCGAACATGATGATAGCGCAGCGGTATACATAGAGCAATACAATGTAACTCCAGTTACTGCAGATGAAGTCATCCTCGCAGCCAAAAGATTTGGAAATCATAAAGCCCCGGGCCCTGATGGAATTCCAAACAAAGTATTAAAACTGGCAATTGACCACACGAGTGACACCTTTGCACAACTGTACACAAGATGCTTAGGAAGATGGAAGGAATTTTTCCAAAAAGACCAATAAACCTCCAGGTGAACCCAGCTCATATCGACCACTATGTATGATGGACACGGCTGGAAATATATTGGAACGGATTATCTACACGCGTCTCGTGAGACATTTGGAGGAAGTAGACGGCCTCTCGAATAACCAATATGGTTTCCGGAAACGGCGATCTACAGTTGACGCAATCAAGAAGCTGACAGGAATTGCAGACAAAGCCATAGAGGGTACAAGGTGGATATACGGCAATAAGGAATACGGTGCGGTAATAACACTGGATATTAAAAATGCCTTCAATACGCCAAACTAGAGGCACATAATCAGTGCAATTGAAAGACTCCAGACCCCAGCGAACATACGTATCATTATCTGCAGCTATCTCTCTGAAAGGGTTCTGCTATAGGGCACGGAGGAGGGTGCTCGCAGCAAAAATGTCAAAGGTGGAGTCCCACAGGGTTCTGTTCTAGGACCCTTGCAGTGGAATATACTATATGACGAGGAGTTGAAATAATCGGTTATGCCGACGATATAGCCGTCACAGTCGTTGCAAAGGAGTTACAGCAAGTCCAGAACACCACAAACGTAATTGTAACTCAAATAAAGAACTTATTAACCGCGACAAAGCTAGAAATTGCCGCACAAAAGACAGAGGCAGTCCTAATAACAAGTCGAAAAAAACCACAACCCGTAGAGCTCTGTGTAGATGGACACCAAATAAGAACGCAGGAAGCAGTAAAATATCTCGGAATAATGATAGATGCCAGGTTATCATTCAAAAATAACATAGATGCAGCATGTACGAAAGCTGCCAGAGTGCAGGCAGCCCTAAGTAGAACTATGGCGAATATAGGAGGTCCAAACCAAGCTACAAGGCAGCTACTAGCCAGAGTAACTGAATCGGTACTAATGTACGCCGCACCCGTGTGGGCAAAATCTCTACAACGGAAGACATATGTGAAAAAGGCGAAAACTATCTTTCGATTGAGCGCATTAAGAGTATGCAGTGCCTTTCGCACGGTATCACATGGCGCGGCTAGTGTAATATCTGGAATCATGCCTCCAGATTTAATGACGACGGAGCTACAGCGCATGTTTGAGAGAAGAAAAAAGCTGAATAGATCGCTGACGGAATCCGAAAAAAGCGAAGAGAGACAACAGAGTTTTACGCAGTGGCAGCAACGTTGGGACATATCACCTAAAGGACGTTGAACAAACACACTAATTAAAGATCTGAAGACATGGTTAGGCAGAAAACATGGAAACACCGATTTCTACATGACTCAATTACTTTCGAGACACGGCTGTTTCCGGCAATAAAGCAGTAGAAGTATGGGAAGCTGTTGGGAACATGTGTGTGCATGTTTTCAAGGAACTAAGAAGAATGGAGCGACTAAGACATGCGGAGTCGTCCTAATATGAGAAACCCCTGATGACTAAAGAGCTTTAATGCTATACTTTCCCCGTGATGAAATACCTACCGGTAGTACCGCGGAGATCCCAAAGTCTGTGAACGAGAGGTGCGTTTTAGTTAGGGTGAAAGTCCCACACTGTTGCCGCATGGGGCGGCTTCGTCTTTTAACGATTTTAAACACCTCGATGACAAAAACAAAAAAAAAAATGCTTAAAATGGAAAAGACTGGACGGACACGCTCACCTCCTATACAATGCAAAAGGTTTATATGGGATATCTGGTGAACTATGCTATACATCGAGATGAAATTTTGTGTGTGATGATGTACCACTGATACGAGTTTACATGCCCAAAAACATCGCCCAATGGAAACGCCCACATCCCATAAAATTTAACATTCTCGTCAAACTACAATCCCAAATTTTTTGATTAAAATATTTTTGATAATATACTGAGTCTCAAAGCCAAAAACGCATTAGTGTGTTTGTCAAAGCGCACTCTATAAGAGTATGCAAAGAATTCTCGCGATATTTTTTGTTTTATAATGCAGGTTGCAGTCGTTTGTTGTGAGGAAAAGCTCAAAGAAAATAATATATTTTTCTCAATGAAACAAAATTTTATAAGCAAAAAATGGCAGATGGTGAATGGCTTACTCCTTGTCAACTAGCTGCACTCAATTTTGAGGAACAACAAACATATATTCGGCAGAGATTAGAAGATTTATTGGAGGAAAATAGTGATGATGAGCCTTTAGTGCCTCAAGTGAATTTGGAGAGCCAGGATGATAATATAACTCCAGATAATTCTGATGTGGATCAAATCATGTTACCAGAATATAACCCGGAAGAAGAAAGTGAACAGGAAGATGATATTTTTAATATATCATGTGAAGATGTGGGAACATATACTGCGAGGGATGGAACAATTTGGTCAGCTGCATCACCTCAAATTGCCAGATTCGGTCCACACAACATTCTCAGATCTGCAGTTCATGGACCAGTCCGAAGAACCAAAGGTCTATGCATTATGGAAACATTGAAATAAATAATGTCAGATGAAATTTGTGACATAATTATTCGGGAAACAAATAGAAAAGACAACCAATGCTACGATCGGGAGAATACACAAAACCCAACAAGTGAATTTGATGCATAATTGGGCCTTCTTTTGCTGAGTGGAGTGACACATTCCGGTTACGTACATACAAATTATTTGTGGAAGACAACATCACATCCATTATACCGCGCTTCAATGGGTGTACGACGATTTTGGGGAATAAGTCGCTTCATACGTTTTGACAACGGAAACACCCGCCAGCAACGCAAAGAAACTGACAAATCAGCAGCCATAGCGGATATTATTTGATGCTGAACAACAATCTGCAAAACAATTATGTAGCCGGACCCAACGTCTCTGTCGATGAGCAATTATATCCTTTCCGTGGTGATACTGGTTTCACGCAATAAATACCTTCAAAACCAACCAAATATGGAATAAAAGTGTGGTGGGTATGCGATTCCAATTCGTGTTATCCATTGAAAGGACAAATTTACACAGGAAAGGCTACGTCCGGTGAACGGGAAAAAAATGTAGGTGAGAGAGTGGTGAAGGATTTGTGCCTCAATCTTTTTCGTAGAAGTGGACGAAACATTGTGTATGACAATTTTTTCACCAGCTATAATTTGGGAAAATGTTTGATGATATTTATTTATCGATATTGGGCACAGTAAATAAAAGGCGAACATTTGTGCCACCACAATTTGCTATTCCAAAGGGACGTACAGTGGAATCCACCATATTTGGATTCAGCAATAACATCACGATGTGTTCCTACGTTCCAAAGAAAAATAAATCTGTTGTAGTCCTCTCCACAACGCATTACTCAACCGCAGTAGAAGGTCTAAAAAAGAAGCCAGTAATGATATTAGACTACAACAGATATATAGGTGGCGTTGATAACAAGGACAACTATCTGGCAGAATATTCAACCAAGCTGCGAACGAGATGGCCTTCGGAATTTTTTTATAATATTTTGGATGTGGCGGCATTTACTGCTTATATAATTTACGTGGAGAACAACCCACACTTGAAGGCCTCTACAAACCGGCGTAGGATGTTTCTCCACCAATTGAGTGAACAACTAGCGAAACCCGAAATTGAAGTTAGAGCCAAAAATAATGGAATATCCAGGATATTCTCTACGCGTAACGCCTTTGAAGCGATGATCGGCGGTCCCTTGGTCATGGAAGCTGTCTCAGGAAGCCAGAAAGCACGTAACAACACCGGCCGAATTAAAACAAAGGGTAACTGTTATATATGCGCCACTCGTCGGCCAACAAGGAAAGCGTGCACATTATGCAAAAGACCAGTGTGTGCAGAACATTCAACAAACATGCCACAATGTAATATATGTAATTAAAAATTTAATAATTTCCAACATATTTATTATTATCGAATGTTACCTTTTTTGTACCCTACACCCTGTGGGTAAGGGTATATTCATTTTGTCCTTCCGTTTGTAACGCATTAAAGTAGAGGTCGTAGGTATGGAAAAGTATATATATTCTTGATCAGCGTCACCTCCTGAATCGATTTAGCTATGTCCGTCTGTCTGTCTGTCTGTGTGTCTGTCTGTGGAAATAGATTTTCTGAAGAAATGGTAAGAGATACTGACTTTGGATTTAATATTTCTATATTAATAAGATACTTGTATGTAAAAATGGGCGTAATCGGTCAACGGACACGCCCACCTCCCATATAAAGCAAAAGGTTTATATGGGATATCTGGTGAACTATGGTATATATCGAGATGAAATTTTGTGTGTGATCATGTTCCACTGATACGAGTTTACAATCCAAAAATGGAAAGCATCGCCCATCGGACACGCCCACCTCCCATATAAAGCAAAAGGTTTATATGGGATATCTGGTGAACTATGGTATATATCGAAATGAAAGGCATAATTTTACTTTACCACACTCAGCGCCAAATACTATAATTTATATGTCAAAAGATAGTGTTTTCAGTGTACATTCCAACAACAATAAAAAGTTGGGGCGGACTCATTTGGTTTGGCCATAAAGTGAGGTCAAATTAATGATTTTTTCAAATAGTCAACAAATCCACAAATATAATATAATTTGGTATGTAAATAAGAGTAAAGTATACATAATGTACTACCGTTTTGAACGTAATTCAGAAAAGCTTTCAGAAAATATATATAAAAGATATGGTTTATTACAAAAAAAAATTATTTAACCAAAAAAAAATTTATTTTTTCTTTTGTTTTTTGGTATTATTTGTATTACTTATAACTTTTTTGTAATATTTTTAATTACCTTTGTGGATTTGGTGGCTATTTGAAAAAATCATTAATTTGAACTTTGACCTCACTTTATGGCCAAACCAAATGAGTCTGGCGCCATATTTTGTTGTTGTAATTTTTAATTATTTTGGCCCTTTTTGGGAAAAAAAATTTTTTCCTTTTTGACGTGGGTGTGGTAAAGTAAAATTGTTCCAAATGAAATTTTGTGTGTAATCATGTACCACTGTACCGAGTTTACAAGTCATACAAGTAGCTTATATATAGAAATACTAAATCCAAAATTTCAAGTCAGTATCTCTTACCGTTTCTTCAGAAAATCTATTTCCACAGACAGACACACAAACACACAGACAGACAGACGGACATAGCTAAATCGATTCAGGAGGTGACGCTGATCAAGAATTTATATACTTTTCCATACCTTCGACCTCTACTTTAATGAGTTACAAACGGAAGGACAAAATGAATATACCCTTACCCACAGGGTGTAGGGTATAAAAATGGATAACATCGCCCAATGGACACACCCACCTCAAGTAAACACTTGATATAGAATATCCACATATTGAATAAATAAATAGAATGGAAATAAAAATTCGATAATAATTATGGTTGATTTGAACATATGTCGAAAAGCAGAGGAAAATATATTGGAACGTAGGCTTTCTCTTATTCCGCTTATTGACAAAAATAATTGCAGAACGAAAGGATCCACTAATATTATACCGATTTTAGAAATTAGTGCAATGACGTATGATATTTGCAGTTATACAGATATTCATATGGATTACTTCAAAAACTAAAAAATAATTATTAATTTGTTTTATCTTTAATTAACGTTGTATGCAGGGTGTAGGGTATATAAACTTCGGCCTGGCCGAAGTTAACGATTTTTGCCTGGGTGGACCAGGCAAACCGGGCGAGCGAAGCGACCCCGGTGCGCTAGTTATTTATTATTAATATTACATTGTTGAATTACTTAAAACTTTAATTTATTGAAAATAAAATGTTTCTTTTCTATTATATCAACATTGACTTTTTCCCATATTCATACCCGGCTGTTGACGTAAGGAATAGAATTCCAAATATATTTGGTCCTGGTGGTCCAATCCCACTCAAACATTGATGTCGTAAAACACACTGTTTAGGATGTCATGAAATTTCAGGTCGATCCGATTGCTGGATTTTAAGAAAGACCGATTTGAAAACACAAAACATACCCCATTGCTGTTGACATAAAGGTTAATGGCAAATATACTAGGGGTTTTCATGCTGACTGATTTATAATTTTATATATTCTCAAGTTTGAGCACCCAAGTTTGTTTTGTCATTAGTTCATAGAGATTTAAGACCGATTTGAAAACACAAAACATACCCCATTGCTGTTGACATAAAGGTTAATGGCAAATATACTAGGGGTTTTCATGCTGACTGATTTATAATTTTATATATTCTCAAGTTTGAGCACACAAGTTTGTTTTGTCATTAGTTCATAGAGATTTACTTTTAAAATTTCGCCAAAAATTAAAGTCTCTGAAAATAACACTTCGATACTTTTGTCTCCAAATAATACAAATTTGTTGTGTTTTATAAATTAAAATAAATTTAAATAAATATTTGTAAAGATAATTGTGACAATTATTTATACAATTATAGTCAATGGATTATAGTCAGGGTTCAACTCGATTAGGAATGTATAAATTTAGAAATGTATTAACACTAGAAAGACCGTAGCGGCCATTTTGACCGTTTTTCGTTTAAAAATCTCCATATCTCGCACAAATTAATTTTGAAAATTTTTTCCTCTCGTGACTTTTATTTATTTGAACAGCATTTTAGAAAAATTGTGAAGTTACATAAAATTTAATTACTGTTTTTGAGATACACCTAGAATGACCACGAGCGGTCATTTTGACCGCTAATGAGAAATATAGGGTCATAGCTATATCAATCGTCATAAGAGCATTTTGAATTGAATTTTTGATTATTGCATACTTGCATTATATACACCGCGAGCATATAATAAAGCAATAAATGCATCAAGCTCATCCAAAGACATGAACCAATTCAATTCACCAATTCATTATTTGACTGGCTTCAGTTTCTGCTACGTTATAACCAATTTTTAAATTATATAATGAATTTCTCATGAGAACTTTTCGCACACTTAGCCTTGCAGTCGTACTTGGAATTTCCATATCTATTTCTCCGTCTGATTTCGTATCATCTGATGAGGAAATATTTATCTCGGGTACAAAACGAAATTGGCATTGACTGTGTTGCTTCACGTATATATATATATATATTGTATGTATGTTTTTGTTATACATATAAGGTAACGCCAAATTAACATTATGTCATTCACAACATTCTGTTTTAATAAATAATATATTTTTAAATTACAGACATGTGTAAAATTAATCAATAAAAAGGAATATCACAGTAGTTGCTGTTTTATGATGATTTATGTTATATTTAACCCTAGCGGTCAAAATGACCGCTCATGGTCTTTCTAGGTATACGAAAATTCCGGTTTTCTAGTGTTAAGGTGCAAACAGACGCACACTTGAAAATTTTGTTTTTGGTTTATGTCTATGCTTTACTTTTAAGCTTACTTTCACGTCTGTCGACACGTTGCGAGCACATTTCAGGCAGAAAGTAAATTTTTACTGTTTTGAGAAAAATTGTTTCTTATGGGAACCTGTGAAAGACTTTAGCTATGCTACTCGGAATAAATGGTCGAGGAAATGCATAACAAGTTGGGAAACAGTTTGTCGAGAGAAGAGTTACTCGCAAGTTCTGCGGCCCGATGGAACCATGGGCCATATAAGATAACATGACAAGAAACTTCTACATGCGATATCATATGGGCACAGAATAACAGAAAACCGAAGGACCAACTGTAGGATAACTTGACCGGACATTAAATTATAAACTGGAGCTTTAAAGCACACCGAAGCGACTGACATAGGATTTTGGACGCGACCAAGACGTACATTCAGTTGGAATGGCCTCTGAAACCCAGTCCCTGAATAAAATGGGTGAAATAACAAACAAATTAAAAACTGCAATGTTCGCAGCTTTGTGTTCTTCTTTTCAATTTATTGATCAAAAATACAAATCTGTTTTTGGAAATTGTGTGAAATCCCTCAAATCTAGGTTGATTTCGGAAAATTATAAAATTTCATATTGAATATTCTATGTTCTATTCTATATTCTATTCTATGCACGCTGTCACTTATTCCCCATAGAAAGCCAAAAAGCGATGTCGCAAGTAAAAAACAAATTTTTGAACTGAAAAAGTTTTGTCCACACGATGCAAGTTTTCAAATCGTTTTGCTCGCATATAAAACAGGTTTCTTTCACTTTCACACACTTTCAGTGCTGTCCACACGATGCGACACCACTTGTTGCTAGCAAAATCGCTGTTGCTCGCATCGTCTGTTTGCACCTTTACAAAAACAAATTGCACGGCATACAATTCTAAATCAGTCAGTCTGAATACCTCTACTATATAAGTGACAATACTGTGGAAGTTTTGGAATTAATATCCAAGATCCCCGGTCTTCACCACAAACAACTTATGGGAACTTATAGATTGTGAAATTATGATGAAAGATTCTACAAATTTTTGAAGGATCTGCCAAAAATCATGGATACAGAATGGTGACTAGTATCTATGGAACAAGTGACAAATTTAGTTGTCACTTTTATGACTGTGCGAAATAATCGAAAACAATATTTTTCGGCAAAATATAAAGTTTGATTTTTTATTTTATTACCACAGACACGAAAATAATAAGTTTAAATGGAGTTGCATTTTTTTGCTCGCGAAATTTTTGAGTTCCACATATTGTTTTAATATTTTTATAATTTTTAGATTAGTGAAAATGCAGTACAATTGCTAGACAACAAGGGTGAGGGGTATATAATTATACTGGCAAAATTTAAGTGGGTTTAGTCAACAATTGTTTAAGATATGACTGATTAACTCGACATTATGGAGTTTTGATGCTGAACAACAAACTGCAAAACAATTATGTAGCCGGACCCAACGTCACTGTTGATGAGCAATTATATCCTTTCCGTGGTGGTACTGGTTTCACGCAATATATACCTTCAAAACTAGCCAAATATGGAATAAAAGTGTGGTGGGTATGCGATTCCAATTCGTCTTATCCATTGAAAGGACAAATTTACACAGGAAAGGCTGCGTCCGGTGAACGGGAAAAAAATGTAGGTGAGAGAGTGGTGAAGGATTTGTGCCTCAATCTTTTTCGTAGAAGTGGACGAAACATTGTGTATGACAATTTTTTCACCAGCTATAATTTGGCAAAATGTTTGATGATATTTATTTATCGATATTGGGCACAGTAAATAAAAGGTGAACATTTGTGCCACCACAATTTGCTATTCCAAAGGGACGTACAGTGGAATCCACCATATTTGGATTCAGCAATAACATGTGTTCCTACGTTCCAAAGAAAAATAAATCTACAACAGATATAAAGGTGGCGTTGATAACAAGGACAAATATCTGGCAGAATATTCAACCAAGCGGCGAACGAGATGGCCTTTGGTATTTTTTTATAATATTTTGGATGTGGCGGCATTTGCTGCTTATATAATTTACGTGGAGAACAACCCACATTTGAAGGCCTCTACAAACCGGCGTAGGATGTTTCTCCACCAATTGAGTGAACAACTAGCGAAACCCGAAATTGAAGTTAGAGCCAAAAATAATCGAATATCCAGGATATTCTCTACGCGCAACGCCTTTGAAGCGATGAACGACGGTCCCTTGGTCATGGAAATGTTTTTTTTTTTTTTCTATTATATCAACATTGACTTTTTCCCATATTCATACCCGGCAGTTGACGTAAGGAATAGAATTCCAAATATCTTTGGTCCTGGTGGTCCAATCCCACTCAAACATTGATGTCGTAAAACACACTGTTTAGGATGTCATGAAATTTCAGGTCGATCCGATTGCTGGTTTTTAAGAAAGACCGATTTGAAAACACAAAACATACCCCATTGCTGTTGACATAAAGGTTAATGGCAAATATACTAGGGGTTTTCATGCTGACTGATTTATAATTTTATATATTCTCAAGTTTGAGCACCCAAGTTTGTTTTGTCATTAGTTCATAGAGATTTACTTTTAAAATTTCGCCAAAAATTAAAGTCTCTGAAAATAACACTTCGATACATTTGTCACCAAATAATACAAATTTGTTGTGTTTTATAAATTAAAATAAATTTAAATAAATATTTGTAAAGATAATTATGACAATTATTTATACAATTATAGTCAATGGATTATAGTCAGGGTTCAACTCGATTAGGAATGTATAAATTTAGAAATGTATTAACACTAGAAAGACCGTAGCGGCCATTTTGACCGTTTTTCGTTTAAAAATCTCCATATCTCGCACAAATTAATTTTGAAAATTTTTTCCTCTCGTGACTTTTATTTATTTGAACAGCATTTTAGAAAAATTGTGAAGTTACATAAAATTTAATTACTGTTTTTGAGATACACCTAGAAAGACCACGAGCGGTCATTTTGACCGCTAATGAGAAATATAGGGTCATAGCTATATCAATCGTCATAAGAGCATTTTGAATTGCATTTTTGATTATTGCATACTTGCATTATATACACCGCGAGCATATAATAAAGCAATAAATGCATCAAGCTCATCCAAAGACATGAACCAATTCAATTCACCAATTCATTATTTGACTGGCTTCAGTTTCTGCTACGTTATAACCAATTTTTAAATTATATAATGAATTTCTCATGAGAACTTTTCGCACACCTAGCCTTGCAGTCGTACTTGGAATTTCCATATCTATTTCTCCGTCTGATTTCGTATCATCTGATGAGGAAATATTTATCTCGGGTACAAAACGAAATTGGCATTGACTGTGTTGCTTCACGTATATATATATATATATTGTATGTATGTTTTTGTTATACATATAAGGTAACGCCAAATTAACATTATGTCATTCACAACATTCTGTTTTAATAAATAATATATTTTTAAATTACAGACATGTGTAAAATTAATCAATAAAAAGGAATATCACAGTAGTTGCTGTTTTATGATGATTTATGTTATATTTAACCCTAGCGGTCAAAATGACCGCTCATGGTCTTTCTAGGTATACGAAAATTCCGGTTTTTCTAGTGTTAAGGTGCAAACAGACGCACACTTGAAAATTTTGTTTTTGGTTTATGTCTATGCTTTACTTTTAAGCTTACTTTCACGTCTGTCGACACGTTGCGAGCACATTTCAGGCAGAAAGTAAATTTTTACTGTTTTGAGAAAAATTGTTTCTTATGGGAACCTGTGAAAGACTTTAGCTATGCTACTCGGAATAAATGGTCGAGGAAATGCATAACAAGTTGGGAAACAGTTTGTCGAGAGAAGAGTTACTCGCAAGTTCTGCGGCCCGATGGAACCATGGGCCATATAAGATAACATGACAAGAAACTTCTACATGCGATATCATATGGGCACAGAATAACAGAAAACCGAAGGACCAACTGTAGGATAACTTGACCGGACATTAAATTATAAACTGGAGCTTTAAAGCACACCGAAGCGACTGACATAGGATTTTGGACGCGACCAAGACGTACATTCAGTTGGAATGGCCTCTGAAACCCAGTCCCTGAATAAAATGGGTGAAATAACAAACAAATTAAAAACTGCAATGTTCGCAGCTTTGTGTTCTTCTTTTCAATTTATTGATCAAAAATACAAATCTGTTTTTGGAAATTGTGTGAAATCCCTCAAATCTAGGTTGATTTCGGAAAATTATAAAATTTCATATTGAATATTCTATGTTCTATTCTATATTCTATTCTATGCACGCTGTCACTTATTCCCCATAGAAAGCCAAAAAGCGATGTCGCAAGTAAAAAACAAATTTTTGAACTGAAAAAGTTTTGTCCACACGATGCAAGTTTTCAAATCGTTTTGCTCGCATATAAAACAGGTTTCTTTCCCTTTCACACACTTTCAGTGCTGTCCACACGATGCGACACCACTTGTTGCTAGCAAAATCGCTGTTGCTCGCATCGTCTGTTTGCACCTTTACAAAAACAAATTGCACGGCATACAATTCTAAATCAGTCAGTCTGAATACCTCTACTATATAAGTGACAATACTGTGGAAGTTTTGGAATTAATATCCAAGATCCCCGGTCTTCACCACAAACAACTTATGGGAACTTATAGATTGTGAAATTATGATGAAAGATTCTACAAATTTTTGAAGGATCTGCCAAAAATCATGGATACAGAATGGTGACTAGTATCTATGGAACAAGTGACAAATTTAGTTGTCACTTTTATGACTGTGCGAAATAATCGAAAACAATATTTTTCGGCAAAATATGAAGTTTGATTTTTTATTTTATTACCACAGACACGAAAATAATAAGTTTAAATGGAGTTGCATTTTTTTGCTCGCGAAATTTTTGAGTTCCACATATTGTTTTAATATTTTTATAATTTTTAGATTAGTGAAAATGCAGTACAATTGCTAGACAACAAGGGTGAGAGGTATATAATTATACTGGCAAAATTTAAGTGGGTTTAGTCAACAATTGTTTAAGATATGACTGATTAACTCGACATTATGGAGTTTTGATGCTGAACAACAATCTGCAAAACAATTATGTAGCCGGACCCAACGTCACCGTTGATGAGCAATTATATCCTTTCCGTGGTGGTACTGGTTTCACGCAATATATACCTTCAAAACTAGCCAAATATGGAATAAAAGTGTGGTGGGTATGCGATTCCAATTCGTCTTATCCATTGAAAGGACAAATTTACACAGGAAAGGCTGCGTCCGGTGAACGGGAAAAAAATGTAGGTGAGAGAGTGGTGTAGGATTTGTGCCTCAATCTTTTTCGTAGAAGTGGACGAAACATTGTGTATGACAATTTTTTCACCAGCTATAATTTGGCAAAATGTTTGATGATATTTATTTATCGATATTGGACACAGTAAATAAAAGGTACTTGCATTATATACACCGCGAGCATATAATAAAGCAATAAATGCATCAAGCTCATCCAAAGACATGAACCAATTCAATTCACCAATTCATTATTTGACTGGCTTCAGTTTCTGCTACGTTATAACCAATTTTTAAATTATATAATGAATTTCTCATGAGAACTTTTCGCACACTTAGCCTTGCAGTCGTACTTGGAATTTCAAACAACTTATGGGAACTTATAGTTTGTGAAATTATGATGAAAGATTCTACAAATTTTTGAAGGATTTGCCAAAAATCATGGATACAGAATGGTGACTAGTATCTATGGAACAAGTGACAAATTTAGTTGTCACTTTTATGACAGTGCGAAATAATCGAAAACAATATTTTTCGGCAAAATATGAAGTTTGATTTTTTATTTTATTACCACAGACACGAAAATAATAAGTTTAAATGGAGTTGCATTTTTTTGCTCGCGAAATTTTTGAGTTCCACATATTGTTTTAATATTTTTATAATTTTTAGATTAGTGAAAATGCAGTAAAATTGCTAGACAACAAGGGTGAGGGGTATATAATTATACTGGCAAAATTTGAGTGGGTTTAGTCAACAATTGTTTAAGATATGACTGATTAACTCGACATTATGGAGTCGTTGCATTTTTTATGCTTATTATTAATGCTCATAGTGGTATTTGTTAACCCTTATATGAAAATAGAGTTTCTTTGTGCGCACTCTATAAGAGTATGCAAAGAATTCTCGCGATATTTCTTGTTTTATAATGCAGGTTGCTAGAGTTTGAATAACGGTTGTTTTTTTATTATTTTTTTTTGAATTAGGATTTTTGTCGTTTTTTCAGTAGTTTGCAGTCGTTTGTTGTGACGAGCAGCTAAAAGAAAATAATATATTTTTCGCAACGAAACAAAATTTTATAAGCAAAAAATGGCAGATGGTGAACGGCTTACTCCTTGTCAACTAACTGCACTCAATCTTGAGGAACAACAAACATATATTCGGCAGAGATTAGAAGATTTATTGGAGGAAAGTAGGTATGATAATATAACTCCATATGATTCTGATGTGGATCAAATCATGCTACCAGAATATAACCCGGAAGAAGAAAGTGAACAGGAAGATGATATTTTTAATATATGATGTGAAGATGTGGGAACATATACTGCGAGGGATGGAACAATTTGGTCAGCTGCATCACCTCAAATTGCCAGATTCGGTCCATACAACATTCTCAGATCTGCAGTTCATGGACCAGTCCGAAGAACCAAAAGACTATGCATTGTGGAAACATTGGCAAAACCGTTAACTTCGGCCAGGCCGAAGTTTACATACCCTACACTCTGCATATAACGTTTATGAAAGGAAAAACAGTGAATTTCTATCAATAATTTGTGAAAATGCGTCATTACACTTCAATGCTATTAACTTCATCGTGCGATTTTCACAACTGCGGTCTCTTTCAAAGAAAAGTTTGATCTATATTCGTTTTCCAAAATATATTATTCCCTTTTTTGCGTCGATTGTCTTTAGAACTATCTAATCTATGAATAAGAGTGAAGTTAGGAATATTATAGTTGTCTGTTAAAAGAGCCAATGTTTGCACAAAACGAAGTAGTTCTGATGTCTGAAGCATTGTGCCATTGGTAATATCTTGGAAGTGCGCATTAAAGCTCTGCAATTTATGGAAGAATAATTGAATCGATGATTTTTTGTGTGCCATAAAATCATAATGTGCGTTTAGTTGCTTTTCAGATTTTAGATGTTCATTTCAATGGAGACAGAATATTCTATTCTATGCACGCTGTCACTTATTCCCCATAGAAAGCCAAAAAGCGATGTCGCAAGTAAAAAACAAAATTTTGAACTGAAAAAGTTTTGTCCACACGATGCAAGTTTTCAAATCGTTTTGCTCGCATATAAAACAGGTTTCTTTCACTTTCACACACTTTCAGTGCTGTCCACACGATGCGACACCTCAAAATCGCTGTTGCTCGCATCGTCTGTTTGCACCTTTACAAAAACAAATTGCACGGCATACAATTCTAAATCAGTCAGTCTGAATACCTCTACTATATAAGTGACAATACTGTGGAAGTTTTGGAATTAATATCCAAGATCCCCGGTCTTCACCACAAACAACTTATGGGAACTTATAGATTGTGAAATTATGATGAAAGATTCTACAAATTTTTGAAGGATCTGCCAAAAATCATGGATACAGAATGGTGACTAGTATCTATGGAACAAGTGACAAATTTAGTTGTCACTTTTATGACTGTGCGAAATAATCGAAAACAATATTTTTCGGCAAAATATAAAGTTTGATTTTTTATTTTATTACCACAGACACGAAAATAATAAGTTTAAATGGAGTTGCATTTTTTTGCTCGCGAAATTTTTGAGTTCCACATATTGTTTTAATATTTTTATAATTTTTAGATTAGTGAAAATGCAGTACAATTGCTAGACAACAAGGGTGAGGGGTATATAATTATACTGGCAAAATTTAAGTGGGTTTAGTCAACAATTGTTTAAGATATGACTGATTAACTCGACATTATGGAGTTTTGATGCTGAACAACAAACTGCAAAACAATTATGTAGCCGGACCCAACGTCACTGTTGATGAGCAATTATATCCTTTCCGTGGTGGTACTGGTTTCACGCAATATATACCTTCAAAACTAGCCAAATATGGAATAAAAGTGTGGTGGGTATGCGATTCCAATTCGTCTTATCCATTGAAAGGACAAATTTACACAGGAAAGGCTGCGTCCGGTGAACGGGAAAAAAATGTAGGTGAGAGAGTGGTGAAGGATTTGTGCCTCAATCTTTTTCGTAGAAGTGGACGAAACATTGTGTATGACAATTTTTTCACCAGCTATAATTTGGCAAAATGTTTGATGATATTTATTTATCGATATTGGGCACAGTAAATAAAAGGTGAACATTTGTGCCACCACAATTTGCTATTCCAAAGGGACGTACAGTGGAATCCACCATATTTGGATTCAGCAATAACATCACGATGTGTTCCTACGTTCCAAAGAAAAATAAATCTGTTGTAGTCCTCTCCACAACGCATTACTCAACCGCAGTAGAATGTCTAAAAAAGAAGCCAGTAATGATATTAGACTACAACAGATATAAAGGTGGCGTTGATAACAAGGACAAATATCTGGCAGAATATTCAACCAAGCGGCGAACGAGATGGCCTTTCGCATTTTTTTATAATATTTTGGATGTGGCGGCATTTGCTGCTTATATAATTTACGTGGAGAACAACCCACACTTGAAGGCCTCTACAAACCGGCGTAGGATGTTTCTCCACCAATTGAGTGAACAACTAGCGAAACCCGAAATTGAAGTTAGAGCCAAAAATAATCGAGTATCCAGGATATTCTCTACGCGCAACGCCTTTGAAGCGATGAACGACGGTCCCTTGGTCATGGAAATGTTTTTTTTTTTTTCTATTATATCAACATTGACTTTTTCCCATATTCATACCCGGCTGTTGACGTAAGGAATAGAATTCGAAATATCTTTGGTCCTGGTGGTCCAATCCCACTCAAACATTGATGTCGTAAAACACACTGTTTAGGATGTCATGAAATTTCAGGTCGATCCGATTGCTGGTTTTTAAGAAAGACCGATTTGAAAACACAAAACATACCCCATTGCTGTTGACATAAAGGTTAATGGCAAATATACTAGGGGTTTTCATGCTGACTGATTTATAATTTTATATATTCTCAAGTTTGAGCACCCAAGTTTGTTTTGTCATTAGTTCATAGAGACTTACTTTTTAAATTTCGCCAAAAATTAAAGTCTCTGAAAATAACACTTCGATACATTTGTCACCAAATAATACAAATTTGTTGTGTTTTATAAATTAAAATAAATTTAAATAAATATTTGTAAAGATAATTGTGACAATTATTTATACAATTATAGTCAATGGATTATAGTCAGGGTTCAACTCGATTAGGAATGTATAAATTTAGAAATGTATTAACACTAGAAAGACCGTAGCGGCCATTTTGACCGTTTTTCGTTTAAAAATCTCCATATCTCGCACAAATTAATTTTGAAAATTTTTTCCTCTCGTGACTTTTATTTATTTGAACAGCATTTTAGAAAAATTGTGAAGTTACATAAAATTTAATTACTGTTTTTGAGATACACTGACCCACCTAGAAAGACCACGAGCGGTCATTTTGACCGCTAATGAGAAATATAGGGTCATAGCTATATCAATGATTATTGCATACTTGCATTATATGCACCGCGAGCATATAATAAAGCAATAAATGCATCAAGCTCATCCAAAGACATGAACCAATTCAATTCACCAATTCATTATTTGACTGGCTTCAGTTTCTGCTACGTTATAACCAATTTTTAAATTATATAATGAATTTCTCATGAGAACTTTTCGCAGAACTGAGGAAATATTTATCTCGGGTACAAAACGAAATTGGCATTGACTGTGTTGCTTCATGTATATATATATATATATATTGTATGTATGTTTTTGTTATACATATAAGGTAACGCCAAATTAACATTATGTCATTCACAACATTCTGTTTCAATAAATAATATATTTTTAAATTACAGACATGTGTAAAATTAATCAATAAAAAGAATATCACAGTAGTTGCTGTTTTATGATGATTTATGTTATATTTAACCCTAGCGGTCAAAATGACCGCTCATGGTCTTTCTAGGTATACGAAAATTCCGGTTTTTCTAGTGTTAAGGTGCAAACAGACGCACACTTGAAAATTTTGTTTTTGGTTTATGTCTATGCTTTACTTTTAAGCTTACTTTCACGTCTGTCGACACGTTGCGAGCACATTTCAGGCAGAAAGTAAATTTTTACTGTTTTGAGAAAAATTGTTTCTTATGGGAACCTGTGAAAGACTTTAGCTATGCTACTCGGAATAAATGGTCGAGGAAATGCATAACAAGTTGGGAAACAGTTTGTCGAGAGAAGAGTTACTCGCAAGTTCTGCGGCCCGATGGAACAATGGGCCATATAAGATAACATGACAAGAAACTTCTACATGCGATATCATATGGGCACAGAATAACAGAAAACCGAAGGACCAACTGTAGGATAACTTGACCGGACATTAAATTGTAAACTGGAGCTTTAAAGCACACCGAAGCGACTGACATAGGATTTTGGACGCGACCAAGACGTACATTCAGTTGGAATGGCCTCTGAAACCCAGTCCCTGAATAAAATGGGTGAAATAACAAACAAATTAAAAACTGCAATGTTCGCAGCTTGGTGTTCTTCTTTTCAATTTATTGATCAAAAATACAAATCTGTTTTTGGAAATTGTGTGAAATCCCTCAAATCTAGGTTGATTTCGGAAAATTATAAAATTTCATATTGAATATTCTATGTTCTATTCTATATTCTATTCTATGCACGCTGTCACTTATTCCCCATAGAAAGCCAAAAAGCGATGTCGCAAGTAAAAAACAAATTTTTGAACTGAAAAAGTTTTGTCTACACGATGCAAGTTTTCAAATCGATTTGCTCGCATATAAAACAGGTTTCTTTCACTTTCACACACTTTCAGTGCTGTCCACACGATGCGACACCACTTGTTGCTAGCAAAATCGCTGTTGCTCGCATCGTCTGTTTGCACCTTTACAAAAACAAATTGCACGGCATACAATTCTAAATCAGTCAGTCTGAATACCTCTACTATATAAGTGACAATACTGTGGAAGTTTTGGAATTAATATCCAAGATCCCCGGTCTTCACCACAAACAACTTATGGGAACTTATAGATTGTGAAATTATGATGAAAGATTCTACAAATTTTTGAAGGATCTGCCAAAAATCATGGATACAGAATGGTGACTAGTATCTATGGAACAAGTGACAAATTTAGTTGTCACTTTTATGACTGTGCGAAATAATCGAAAACAATATTTTTCGGCAAAATATAAAGTTTGATTTTTTATTTTATTACCACAGACACGAAAATAATAAGTTTAAATGGAGTTGCATTTTTTTGCTCGCGAAATTTTTGAGTTCCACATATTGTTTTAATATTTTTATAATTTTTAGATTAGTGAAAATGCAGTACAATTGCTAGACAACAAGGGTGAGGGGTATATAATTATACTGGCAAAATTTAAGTGGGTTTAGTCAACAATTGTTTAAGATATGACTGATTAACTCGACATTATGGAGTTTTGATGCTGAACAACAAACTGCAAAACAATTATGTAGCCGGACCCAACGTCACTGTTGATGAGCAATTATATCCTTTCCGTGGTGGTACTGGTTTCACGCAATATATACCTTCAAAACTAGCCAAATATGGAATAAAAGTGTGGTGGGTATGCGATTCCAATTCGTCTTATCCATTGAAAGGACAAATTTACACAGGAAAGGCTGCGTCCGGTGAACGGGAAAAAAATGTAGGTGAGAGAGTGGTGAAGGATTTGTGCCTCAATCTTTTTCGTAGAAGTGGACGAAACATTGTGTATGACAATTTTTTCACCAGCTATAATTTGGCAAAATGTTTGATGATATTTATTTATCGATATTGGGCACAGTAAATAAAAGGTGAACATTTGTGCCACCACAATTTGCTATTCCAAAGGGACGTACAGTGGAATCCACCATATTTGGATTCAGCAATAACATCACGATGTGTTCCTACGTTCCAAAGAAAAATAAATCTGTTGTAGTCCTCTCCACAACGCATTTCTCAACCGCAGTAGAAGGTCTAAAAAAGAAGCCAGTAATGATATTAGACTACAACAGATATAAAGGTGGCGTTGATAACAAGGACAAATATCTGGCAGAATATTCAACCAAGCGGCGAACGAGATGGCCTTTGGTATTTTTTTATAATATTTTGGATGTGGCGGCATTTGCTGCTTATATAATTTACGTGGAGAACAACCCACATTTGAAGGCCTCTACAAACCGGCGTAGGATGTTTCTCCACCAATTGAGTGAACAACTAGCGAAACCCGAAATTGAAGTTAGAGCCAAAAATAATCGAATATCCAGGATATTCTCTACGCGCAACGCCTTTGAAGCGATGAACGACGGTCCCTTGGTCATGGAAATGTTTTTTTTTTTCTATTATATCAACATTGACTTTTTTCCATATTCATACCCGGCTGTTGACGTAAGGAATAGAATTCGAAATATCTTTGGTCCTGGTGGTCCAATCCCACTCAAACATTGATGTCGTAAAACACACTGTTTAGGATGTCATGAAATTTCAGGTCGATCCGATTGCTGGTTTTTAAGAAAGACCGATTTGAAAACACAAAACATACCCCATTGCTGTTGACATAAAGGTTAATGGCAAATATACTAGGGGTTTTCATGCTGACTGATTTATAATTTTATATATTCTCAAGTTTGAGCACCCAAGTTTGTTTTGTCATTAGTTCATAGAGATTTACTTTTAAAATTTCGCCAAAAATTAAAGTCTCTGAAAATAACACTTCGATACATTTGTCACCAAATAATACAAATTTGTTGTGTTTTATAAATTAAAATAAATTTAAATAAATATTTGTAAAGATAATTATGACAATTATTTATACAATTATAGTCAATGGATTATAGTCAGGGTTCAACTCGATTAGGAATGTATAAATTTAGAAATGTATTAACACTAGAAAGACCGTAGCGGCCATTTTGACCGTTTTTCGTTTAAAAATCTCCATATCTCGCACAAATTAATTTTGAAAATTTTTTCCTCTCGTGACTTTTATTTATTTGAACAGCATTTTAGAAAAATTGTGAAGTTACATAAAATTTAATTACTGTTTTTGAGATACACCTAGAAAGACCACGAGCGGTCATTTTGACCGCTAATGAGAAATATAGGGTCATAGCGATATCAATCGTCATAAGAGCATTTTGAATTGCATTTTTGATTATTGCATACTTGCATCAAGCTCATCCAAAGACATGAACCAATTCAATTCACCAATTCATTATTTGACTGGCTTCAGTTTCTGCTACCAATTTTTAAATTATATTATGAATTTCTCATGATAACTTTTCGCACACTTAGCCTTGCAGTCGTACTTGGAATTTCCATATCTATTTCTCCGTCTGATTTCGTATCATCTGATGAGGAAATATTTATCTCGGGTACAAAACGAAATTGGCATTGACTGTGTTGCTTCATGTATATACATATGAGATATATACGTTTGTATGTATGTTTTTGTTTTACATATAAGGTAACGCCAAATTAACATTATGTCATTCACAACATTCTGTTTTAATTAATAAGATATTTTTAAATTACAGACATGAGTAAAATTATTCAATAAAAAGGAATATCACAGTAGTTTCTGTTTTATGATGATTTATGTTATATTTAGCCCTAGCGGTGAAAATGACAGCTCATGGTCTTTCTAGGTATACGAAAATTCCGGTTTTTCTAGTGTTAAGGTGCAAACAGACGATGCGAGCAATAGCACACTTGAAAGTTTTGTTTTTGGTTTATGTCTATGCTTTACTTTTAAGCTTACTTTCACGTCTGTCGACACGATGCGAGCACATTTCACGCAGAAAGTAAATTTTTACTGTTTTGAGAAAAATTGTTTCTTATGGGAACCTGTGAAAGACTTTAGTGCTACTCGGAATAAATGGTCGAGGAAATGCATAACAAGTTGGGAAACAGTTTGTCGAGAGAAGAGTTACTCGCAAGTTCTGCGGCCCGATGGAACCATGTGCCATATAACATGACAAGAAACTTCTACAGGCGATATCACATGGGCACAGAATAACAGGAAACCGAAGGACCAACTGTAGGATAACTTGACCGGACATTAAATTATAAACTGGAGCTTTAAAGCACACCGAAGCGACTGGACGACCAAGACGTACATTCGGTTGG
The DNA here is from genome assembly GCA_017309665.1 of Coelopa frigida. Classification (NCBI taxonomy): domain Eukaryota; kingdom Metazoa; phylum Arthropoda; class Insecta; order Diptera; family Coelopidae; genus Coelopa; species Coelopa frigida. The sequence continues at coordinate 21,906 of JAFDUT010000217.1, forward strand.
AATGGCCTCTGAAACCCAGTCCCTGAATAAAATGGGTGAAATTACAAACAAATTAAAAACTGCAATGTTCGCAGCTTGGTGTCCTTCTTTTCAATTTATTGATCAAAAATACAAATCTGTTTTTGGAAATTGTGTTAAATCCCTCAAATCCCGGTTGATTTCGGAAAATTATAAAATTTCATATTGAATATTCTATGTGCTTGCACGCTGTCACTTATTCCCCAAAGAAAGCCAAAAAGCGATGTCGCAAGTAAAAAACAAATTTTTGAACTGAAAAAGTTTTGTCCTCACGATGCAAGTTTTCAAATCGTTTTGCTCGCATATAAAACAGGTTTCTTTCACTTTCACACACTTTCAGTGCTGTCCACTTGTTGCTAGCAAAATCGCTGTTGCTCGCATCGTCTGTTTGCACCTTTACAAAAACAAATTGCACGGCATACAATTCTAAATCAGTCAGTCTGAATACCTCTGCTATATATTAGTGACAATACTGTGGAAGTTTGGAATTAATATCCAAGATCCCCGGTCTTCACCACAAACAACTTATGGGAACTTATAGATTGTGAAATTATGATGAAAGATTCTACAAATTTTTGAAGGATTTGCCAAAAATCATGGATACAGAATGGTGACTAGTATCTATGGAACAAGTGACAAATTTAGTTGTCACTTTTATGACTGTGCTAAATAATCGAAAACAATATTTTTCGGCAAAATATGAAGTTTGATTTTTTATTTTATTACCACAGACACGAAAATAATAAGTTTAAATGGAGTTGCATTTTTTTGCTCGCGAAATTTTTGAGTTCCACATATTGTTTTAATATTTTTATAATTTTTAGATTAGTGAAAATGCAGTAAAATTGCTAGACAACAAGGGTGAGGGGTATATAATTATACTGGCAAAATTTGAGTGGGTTTAGTCAACAATTGTTTAAGATATGACTGATTAACTCGACATTATGGAGTCGTTGCATTTTTTATGCTCGCTACTGTACATAGATATATTTATGTCAGTATATTATTAATGCTCATAGTGGTATTTGTTAACCCTTATATGAAAATAGAGTTTCTTTGTGCGCACTCTATAAGAGTATGCAAAGAATTCTCGCGATATTTCTTGTTTTATAATGCAGGTTGCTAGAGTTTGAATAACGGTTGTTTTTTTATTTTTTTTTTTTGAATTAGGATTTTTGTCGTTTTTTCAGTAGTTTGCAGTCGTTTGTTGTGACGAGCAGCTAAAAGAAAATAATATATTTTTCGCAACGAAACAAAATTTTATAAACAAAAAATGGCAGATGGTGAACGGCTTACTCCTTGTCAACTAACTGCAATCTTGAGGAACAACAAACATATATTCGGCAGAGATTAGAAGATTTATTGGAGGAAAGTAGGGATGATAATATAACTCCATATGATTCTGATGTGGATCAAATCATGCTACCAGAATATAACCCGGAAGAAGAAAGTGAACAGGAAGATGATATTTTTAATATATGATGTGAAGATGTGGGAACATATACTGCGAGGGATGGAACAATTTGGTCAGCTGCATCACCTCAAATTGCCAGATTCGGTCCATACAACATTCTCAGATCTGCAGTTCATGGACCAGTCCGAAGAACCAAAAGACTATGCATTGTGGAAACATTGGCAAAACCGTTAACTTTGGCCAGGTCGAAGTTTACATACCCTACACTCTGCATATAACGTTTATGAAAGGAAAAACAGTGAATTTCTATCAATAATTTGTGAAAATGCGTCATTACACTTCAATGCTATTAACTTCATCGTGCGATTTTCACAACTGTGGTCTCTTTCAAAGAAAAGTTTGATCTATATTCGTTTTCCAAAATATATTATTCCCTTTTTTGCGTCGATTGTCTTTAGAACTATCTAATCTATGAATAAGAGTGAAGTTAGGAATATTATAGTTGTCTGTTAAAAGAGCCAATGTTTGCACAAAACGAAGTAGTTCTGATGTCTGAAGCCATTGGTAATATCTTGGAAGTGCGCATTAAAGCTCTGCAATTTATGGAAGAATAATTGAATCGATGATTTTTTGTGTGCCATAAAATCATAATGTGCGTTTAGTTGCTTTTCAGATTTTAGATGTTCATTTCAATAGGGACAAAATCTAATTCAACAAAAGACTTGGGAGGGTTGAAATTTCCAACAATATAAAGTCCAGAAGTACTTGCTGTGCTACTATAAGCAACATATAGTGCCGCGCGACTGATTCCACTTCGAAGATGAACAGCCATTTGGAAATATGTAGCTCCCTAACTTTTGTGGATTGTGATCCCTTCAGCAGGTACAATTGGAAATTGTATTCTCTCAATTGTCACCTCATTACGTTTATATTGAAAGGATATAATCAATTTTTCTATGGGCGTCCATTGAGGTTCAGTTGGATGTGGTCTCTTTCTTCTTGCATTCCACCCACCATCAGCAAATAACATAAATATAGTAGTTGAATTTCTTGTAGATCTACAATGTTGTATGGAAGGTGCTCGTGTTCTATAAGAGATCTTTTCCATTTGATTCATGGGAACTCTTAGTAGCAATATTTAATCGAATAACTGTCTATATGGTTTACCATATATCCAACATAGAGCTGTAGCTTTTGACCTGAGCTGTAGCTTTTTTCGATATATGAAATAGTTCACCAGATATCCCATATTGAATTTTTGCTCGTATCGGTGGTACACAATCACACACAAAATTTCATGCCGATATATAGCATACTTCACCAGATATTTCATATTGAAATTTCAAGTCAGTATCTCTTACCGTTTCTTCAGAAAGTCTATTTCCACATGAGGTGTCGCTGATCAAGAATATATATACTTTTTCATACCTACGCCTCTCCTTTAATGCATTACAAACGGAAGGACAAAATGAATATACCTTTACCCACAGGGTGTAGGGTACAAAAAACTGACTTTACAATTCCCGCGATTTTAGAAATAATACAACAAATTTTGAACTTGTGGAAGCGCAAGGAGGTTTTTATTAGAAATTTAATAATTTAGGAAATGTATGGGAATTTTGTGGATATTTGGAGCCTCAAATCTTTTCTAAATTTTAATTCTATGCCAATCAGTATCAGATTTGACGACAATTCACAACCATAATATACTTCGATACTTTCTACACATGTAAATTGTAAATTCTTTAAAAAATCACTGATATACTTACAGTCATGAAAAAAAAAGCTGTAAGCGTGTGTATACAGCTCCATTTCTTTTCGATCCATTTAACATTTTTATTTACATCTTTCATGAATCATTCATGAATAATATTCATTGAAAATTGGCTTCATTTGAAATTTACAAAGCGTATAATGCGAGAAAAGCATCATAACATGAATAAATGCGAGCGTCCCATAATATGTTTCCTTATAGAGGAAGGTTGCCGAATGCACTACAATCGAAGTGTTTCACTTCACTTTGGATCCAAACACTATGGCACTCCATTTTTTCGGCAACACTTGACTTTGCTATACGCAGGTTTTTGGGAAATTTATAGCTAATTTTGTCGCGATTTCTGAAATTAAGTATTGGTCATCACCAAATGACTAGTTTTTTGCTACTTGGACTAAAAATCATGAAATCACTTCACCACACTCCAGAACACTTCACTATTTCCACTTTTGCAGTTCGCTCAAAAGTTCTGGCACGGCAACCCTGACTCAGAGTGTGTGTGTGAATACTCAGAGTAAGTATGAGAAAGAGATAGTCTAATGTTGCAGTATATTTTTGTATATATAGTGTCTCTGCTCATTTCGTATCGCGACCCATAGAAGCGCCCATAGAAGTTTCACTTCAAAAAAATTTCTTCTACCAACTAAACCCGATTTTTTTTTCTGTACTCAGGAAACATTGCGACAAGAAGTCATGGAATATCAGATCGATTAATAAAGAAACAAAAAAAATATTCATGTTTAAACTCAAAATGGGCCTCACCAGGACCAGTTGCCCATCCTAGGGTTAAAAAATTTACATTTTCTTCATAATTTTTTGATTTCGGTAATGATACTCTGTTTTGGTATCGTATGTTCGAATCGAATTGAGACTAAATTGGCTTGTTCTTCATTCCGAGGATTTTCTATCGAATTCAAACCGGTGACAAAATGAGTCGTGAATTTGATTCCGATATGAATTTGGATTCAAATTTAATGAAAAATTTTTCATTTATTGCTCACAACAATTCTATAAATATTTAATTAATTTATTAAAAGGTCAATTTGTCAGTTTGACTTTTCGAAGTGTATTCGAATTGAATTCGATCGAAATTTAGAACATACCCAATTCGATCGAAAACAATTCCATATCGAAATCGGAATTGGGAACATGCCTGATAATTCTAGACTTGAATTGCAAATTTTTGTAATACCGGTTTGCAGATCATTTTTATAAACAAAGAAGAAGAAGAATTTTTATAAATAAGAAGACAAAGTGTACAACATTACCAGTAGTTTTGATTTTGTAAATAAAAAATGTGTATACATTTTTTGTGACGTATTTCATGAAGAATAACCTTTTTTCTTGAACTACGGTGTTGTATAACTAAACATAAAAGGTACATTAATTTTAAAATATTCCGAATACCACTAACGTTTGATCACGTGATGGTGCGAAAAAAAATACGGTGAATACACAAAATTGTGTTTTGGAAATATAAAAAAATACAGTCCTTGACATTACCAAGTTATTTCGAAATACACAACTACTTAAATAATCAGCGTTGAACTAGGACTTTTAGTTTCAAAATAATCTCCTGTACCACATTAGCCGCCTGTACCACAATTCTGAAACTAGTCTCAGACTAGTCACACACTGCACATTTTTTGATATAACACCAAGTGTAGATTAATTTTATTATTTTATTTTCATTGTTGGGACTCCTGTTGTGTTTCAATTTGTTCTGAAGTAAACGAATAGTTTCGAAATTAGTCTGTCTAATCTTATTCATTGAAAAGTTTACAAGTTCGGAAAAGGGGAAACTTGCAATCCCATTCTAGATAATTTATTCGACATCTTTCTCGCCGCTGAATTTGAATTTCATCTATTGGCTTAACTCGTATACTTCGTAAACAATAAATAAAAACGCAAGGAATACAAATACAAATTAATTGTCTTTACAGCCCTTGAAAGGTTTTTACCGAGCTACTCGCAATCACTGGTGCTGTGCGTTTGTAATGTTTTACACCAATAAAAGAGTCTTTTCATGCTTTTTCATGGCAAATAACATTCTCGAAAGTATGCCATTGCTCGCAGACAAGGTTACCTCTTTCAACATATTTTTCTGTACCAAAATATTGGAAAAATGTACCAAAAATTAAATAAAAAAAATTAACCGCATGGACTGAATGTTTTTGATTGCAGAATACCAATTAAAATATACCAGGTAGAACTGTATTCAGAATGTCTTGATGATGGCGACATGCCGATTTCAAATCTGCTCTAAACCATAGCCTATCACATACTGAGCAAATATAACCAAATTGGTTATTGATAAATTATTTTATACATTCGTCGTGAGCTTTTTTAATTTTCAGAGTTCCTCGTATCTTCGTTAGTTCTTGATGTTGATGAACATTGAGAAGAAGTGGTTGATTGTTGGTAAATAATTCTATTCCGCAAAACCCTTTGCCGTATTCTGCAATTAAGATACATATGTACGAAGTATTGGCAAATCTGCGTTATTTTACGTTATCACTGCCCGCAGTCCCTCTCCGCTCCATTTCTTTTCGATCCGTTTAAAATTTTTATTTACATTTAATTATACAAGTTAACACGAGTTCTTTTGGACGTTTCTCATTCATTCATAGAAACTCTTTGTATGCGCGGATTTATTCGCGTTGATTGAACCCATTGACCTGAGTTTACACATATAAATGAAAGATGTTATTTTATTTAAAAAATAAATTTAAGAAATCGAATGTTTCTTTTCAATTAAATAATTCATTACCAAACAAATCCTAAAAAAAATGCATGAATAATATTTTCAATCATTGAAAACTGACTTCAAATGAAATTTACTAAGCGTATGATGCGATAAAAGCATTATACGCATCAGCATGAACAACTTCTAGCGTCCCATAAAATGTTTCCTTATAGAGTGTGTGTGTGTATACTCAGAATATATGTGAAAAAGAGAAATTCTAATGTCGCAATATATTTTTGTATATATAGTTTCGTGTCACGTCTATAGAAGTTTCACTTCAATAAGTACACCCCTATTAAAGTTCTTTAATCGTCACATTTTTGAAATCTGGTTTATATTCAAGAAGTTTTATATTTTTAATTTAATAATTAAAATATTTTTTTCTTGGTTGATTGGAAAGTTTAGAACACCATTAAACAGTTTGGGTATCTCTTCCCAACATCAATTCATCAACATTTTTTTTAAATTTGGCTCTGATGTATACAATGATGTTCACAGAACGAGCAAAATGGGGTACTTTTTTGTTGTGTAGGGTGTCCCTTTCGATCTACCACTGGTTTTAACGGTTTGTTTTACACAGACGACCTTCTACACTATTAACAGAGAGACATCTAACTAATGTCGATGAAGGTTTTTGTAACCTTTTAATAAATTTTCGATATCATTCAGTTGAAGGATATACTGATGTGTTAATCCTTTATTGACACTAAAAGTTCTTTATTTTCTCCGGAAAATAGTATTTTCCATAAATCATTAATTATTTTTGGTATAAACAGTAATCTATCAGCTTCAAACTTTGCAAAATAGTAAGTGCACCTTTTTTATGGCCAGCAAATCAGACACTTTTTAGATAAATAAAATAATGGTTGACAATCCCTGCTATCTTCAAATGGTCCAAAAGTTGTGAAATATTATAATTATTAAATTAAAAATATAAAAATACTTGAATATAAATCAGATTCCAAAAATGTGACGATTAAAGAACTTTCCTAGGTATGTACTTATTTTTTTGACCATGAGTGTATGTATGTAAGTTAACACGATCACCAGGGAAGTGTAGCGCAATACCAGACTAGCGTCTCGAACACTGTCTTGGAAGCGCTACATCAGCAGTTCCGGCGGATGAAAGCCGACACCAACGGTCAAGGCTTCGCCGACGACGAAGTCGTGGGCATTGCGCGTCCGGGCACGAGACGCTCGATCAGCACCCTTGCAAGGATAGGTATAGATTTATGAAACCATTGTTCTTAGATTTAGTTTTCGATTTTCAATAAAGCGGTTCGGATCACTCCGACGTCTAACTTTTTATAAACGCGTAATCTTTTTAATTGGCGCCCAACGTGGGTCACGCAAACTGTTAAAAACCTCTCAACGGAAAGTATAAATCGTGTGCCTAAATTCATTATGAATTGAAAGAGTCGTTACGATCACAAAATAACTGGAATATATCTGGATCTGAAAGCGAAAACCTCTCATCGGAAGCAGAACAACGAAACAACGAGAACTAAAAACAAACAACAACAAACGGCAGTGGCAGCATCGACAGAGGACAACTTGCGTAGAATAGAAATTGAAATGTAAGTAGGGCTTCATTATTTTAAAATTATTTTGAAATTTTTTCGCGTCAAGTAAATTTAATTCATTAAATCCAATCGTGCCGTTCTCTGTTCTCGAGTTCTGAAATTGTACCTATCTATCTATGAGTGATACTGAAGAAGAAAATCTACTAAAAGACTTCAATAAGGTTAGACTAATCGGCCGAACAGAACATACAAAAAACTCAGAAATAGAAATAATACCAGATCAGTTGAAGGCAATCGTCGAATCCGCCGTCAGCGGCGCGCTTGCTCTTCAGGAGCGAAACTTCGATGAAAAATTGCAGAGCATAAATAGTCGTCTCTGTAATTTTAGCATTGGTTCTCCTGAAGTGGAAGTCTACGCTGAGGCTGAGATTCGACCAGGTGTTGGTTGCATTGAGACATTAGACATCGTCAAATCTTTGCTAGAGTTTGAGGGAAAGATCGAAACATGTGTTTCATGGCGAAAAGCGGCCCACACCACTTATCAACTTTACGAAAAATACGATGGTAGTGCAAAACACTACCAAGCGATCGAAATAATAATTAGAAATAAAATAAAGGGAACAGCCGATACGGTTTTGGCTTCGTTTAATACACCATTGAACTTCAAGGCAATAATAAACCACCTAGACTTTACGTACGCGGACAAACGTCCAGTACATTTAATCGAACAAGAAATGTCGACACTAAGACAGGGGAATATGACACTGCTTCAATACTATGAAAAGTAGAGAAAAAACTGACTATGCTTACGAACAAGACAAAAATGACCTACGACAACAACGTAGCCAAATCGCTGAACGAAAAATATAGGATGGACGCTTTGAGGGTGTTCATCTCGGGAGCGAGGAAGTCACTAAGTGACATTCTTTTCTCGGCACGACCAAAAGACCTTCCGTCCGCTTTGGCTCTAGCTCAAGAGGTAGAAGCAAACCACGCATTCGGTAGCAATTTTGCTAGGAGCGTAGAAGAAAGAGTCCAGAAAATAGAACAGAGGGCACAAGTAAGAGGTAGAAATTTTACAGGGGATTACCAACAGGGAAAAAACCCATATTTTTAAAAATGGCAAGGTTTTCCTAATGAAGACTTTTCGAAGCCAGAACCAATGGACGTAGATCCGTCTTATCGCTTATGACAGACTACGCCATACTATAAAAATCAAGGCGGACTAACCACAAACCAAAATTTTGAAAACCAATGGTCAACACAACAAGATGGCAAAATCAGCAGGTACAGCCAACGAAAAGACCAAATAGTGGATCTGCAAGATTCACAGGTCCAAAACAACAAAGAGTCAACCACTTAGCTGATGACGACCTTTTAAGCCGGAAAGGTGCTGAATACCAAGCAAAGGCAGACCGGGAGACGAACGACGTCGACAATGACCTTACAGAATATGATGAGGTTAATTTTTTAGGCAAAACTCCTTGCTACCATTCATAGAAAGAACTATAGCAGGGAGAAAAATAAAATTTTTAATAGATACAGGAGCGTCAAAATAATTATATTAAGCCACTACAAGAGCTAAAGGGCGTTGTAGGAGTAGAAACTCCAATTCGGGTAAAATCAATTCACGGCTTCAATGCTATAAAACAAAAATATCTCATAAACCTGTTTCACACAAATACTACCTTTTTTATATTACCAAACCTTACAACGTTCGACGGGATAATTGGACTGGACCTATTAAAAGAAACGGATGTATTGCTAGACTTCAAAAATAGAAAATTAATCACGAATAATGGATCAGAATCCATACATTTCTTAAAATGTCCAAGTGTAAATTTCACAAATGTTGAGGATATCGAAGTACCTCAAGAGATAACGGCAAAGTTCAGGGAAATGATGAACAGCCGAATGGGTGTCTTCGCGGAACACAATGAAGCACTCCCTTACAATACCAATGTAATTGCTACTATCCGAACAGAAGACGAGGAGTCCATATATTCCAAACTATACCCATGGGCGTAGCAGATTTTGTAAATTCAGAAACATGCAATTTATTAAAGGACAACATAATTCGACCATCTAGGTCACCATATAATAATCCTGTCTGGGTGGTAGATAAAAAGGGGACTGACGATGAAGGAAATACAAGAAAACGTTTAGTACAAGATTTCAGGAAACTAAATTTAAAAACTATCGCCGCCAACCACAATGTTCAATGTTAGATAATTTCTCGGATTGGCAAGTTATTATAGATGCTTTATTAAAGACTTCGCTTCGATAGCAAAGTCCTTAACGGATATTCTGAAAGGAGATAGCGGCAAAGTAAGTGCTGGCCAGTCGAAGAAAATCCCCGTAACCTTTGACGAGAAACAGTTTCAAGCATTTCAAAAACTCAAGGATGTCCTTTCATCCGAAAATGTAATGCTATTTTATCCAGACTATAATAAACCATTTGATTAGCTAACAGATGCTTCGTCCCTTGGTTTAAGGGCAGTCCTATCTCAAGATGAAAAGCCCATAACTATGATATCAAGGACATTGAATGATAGGGAACTAAACTTCGCAACCAACGACCGAGAGTTGCTAGTCTGGGCTCTGAAAAACCTCAGAAACTATTTGTATGGGGTAAAAAACTTAAATATTTTCACGAATCACCAACCTTTAACCTTTTCGGTATCGGACCGCAGTCCAAACGCAAAAATAAAGCGTTGTATAGCTTTTATCGACGAACATAATGCTAAAAACTTCTACAAGCCAGGGAAAGAGAATTATGTTGCAGATGCACTATCAAGACAACATATTCACAGCCTCGAGGATGATGAAGAGACACCTTCCGACGATGCTACTGTAAACAGTGAAGCATCGCTCACTTATACTATTGAATCAACTGAGAAGCCGGTCAACTGTTTTCAAAACCAAATAATAATAGAGAGGGTTGCCTCAAGTAGTATCATTATTATGTTTGGTAAAAAAAACACGTCATCTCATACATTTCTCAGAAAGGGAAACACTAATCGAGAGACTGAGGTCGTAAAGAAGGACGTGGTGAACGCAATTTTTTGTGAATTACCAATACTAGCATTCATACAGCATAAACTAGTAGAGACGTTCCCAACTACAACATTTCTATACACAAAACGACTAGTAGCTGACGTTATGAACAAAGACGAACAAAAAGAAATAGTTGTCGCGGAGCACAATAGGGCTCATAGGGCCACCCAAGAAAATGTTAAACAAATTCTACAAGACTATTTCTTTCCAAAAATGACCCAGTTAGCAAACGAGGTTGTTACAAACTGTAAAGTTTGTCAGAGGGCAAAGTATGACCGCCATCCACAAAAACAGGTGCTCGGAGAGACACCTATACCTTCACATGTCGGTGAAATGTTGCATATCGATATATTTTCGACGGATAGAAAATATTTCCTTACTTGCATAGACAAATTTTCGAAGTTCGCGATTGTCCTACCCATTTCCTCCAGAACAATAATAGACATACAATCAGCGCTCTTACAGCTTCTGAATTTTTACCCACATACGAAAACAATATATTGCGATAACGAGCCTTCCATTAAATCGGAAACAATAAAATCACTTTTAAGTAATCGTTTTAATGTCCAGCTGGTAAATGCACCACCACTCCATAGCACCTCAAACGGTCAAGTAGAGAGATTTCATAGCACTCTTGTTGAAATCACGCGATGTCTAAAATTCGAAAGAAGTTTAAATGACACAGTTGAAGCGATACTCCCAGCTACAATCGAATATAATAGAACAATTCATTCAGTTACAAACAGAGCTTAACTCTGAAATAAGGGATAGAGTTCGTTCAACCGGGGGATAAAGTACTAAAAAATCAATAGAAGAATAATAATAGAAGATTAGGAAATAAACGTACACCTTTGTATACCGAAGAAACAGTTGATGCTGACCTTGGGACAACGTCCTAATAAAAGGGAGGGTGGTCCATAAGGACAATTTGAGATCAAAATTTGACATTCCTCTTTCACATAATTTTCAGGATCTTGGTAATTTTACTCATCGCAACGAAGGCAACAGCCAAAATTACCGACTACTCTAACGCGGATTACATCCCGGTTATCGAAGAAGACGTGAATATATGGACGGACTTCAAATACCTGAAACATACAACAAACTTGACGACTTATGAGGAAATGGTTGACGAGACGGAAAGGCTACGAGACCATTTCCCACAATCACACATGAAACAGTTACTGGACTCTGACATACGTCACATCAGAAGATTACTGACAACAATAAACATTCACCACCGCCATACGAGGAGCATAAACTTGTTAGGCACCGCCTTAAAAGTGGTAGCCGGCACCCCTGACTTTGATGCCTTCGAAGCACTGAAATTTACTCAACAAGAGCTCACCAAGGCCACGGACAGACAGATAAACATAAACACTAAGACACAGGAATAGATCAACAAACTGACAGAGACCGTAAACACATTGATAAAAATACAGAACCAGAAAGTCATAAACACCGAACGTCTGTATGAAGCCTTATTTTCGCGAAAAGAATGATTATGTCAGAACTCGAAGTACTAATATTAGCGGTAACACTATCGAAGATTAGAATTGTTAATCCCTCGATTTTAGACGCATCTAGAAGAAATTTTAAATGAGAGCCCCACCAACGCTAGTGTTAGTAATTTAATGGGAATATCCCACATACAAGTTTTATTAGATATTAATTATTTACATTTTATTATAAAATATCCAAAAGTAGATTTAGTTTGTAAAAAAATAACCTTATACCCTGTAGAGCATAATAATACTGTAATAGACTTTGCTGAAGGAAACCTGATAGCTGATTGCAGAAACAAAGTGGTGTCAATCGGGAACTGCAGCATTACAGTCACAACTACATTTTGCAAGAAGCTGTCCCACAAAACCTGCGCACAACAACTCCATTCTGGTGGCTTGGCGCATTGCACTACTCGATCTAGTCATCTCGAGAAAATAACGCTGGTGGACGACGGCGTCATCATCCTCACGTCACGGTAAGCAACACCATTTAACGAAACCCAAAAAAACATCGTGAGGAAGGTCCCAAGATCATCAGTTTCAACGCTCCTTAACATCACCGGGTATTAAAATATACCGAGCTTACCATACCTTCATAGACTAAACTTGGAAAATCACAGACGCATCGGAGAAATCAAAAGAGAGCTAATTAAAAGACCTCTGATATCCGGTGTGATAGTGGTAATATTTCTTGTATCCTGTTACGTGATGCTCAAGGCCTACAAAAAGCATCAGAAGATCAACAGCAAAAATGACCTAGAAGCCTTCATTGAGAGACTCCGGAAGCCCTTCACTTAAGTGGGGGAGGAGTTAACACGATCACTGTCTTGGAAGCGCTACATCAGCAGTTCCGGCGGATGAAAGCCGACACCAACGGCCAAGGCAACCATTGTTCTTAGATTTAGTTTTCAATTTTCAATAAAGCGGTTCGAATCACTCCGACGTCTAACTTAAACTCCGCGTTTTATAAACGCGTAATCTTTTTAATCTGTACATATATTATTTTATCACAAACCCATTAGAATGGTGGAAAAATTTTGTTAAGATATCCTTACTAAAAACATTTGATTATATATATATCAGAAATATCCCATAAACATACCTAGATTGGAAAAAAAGAAAATCTGAAAAGATAATCTGAATTTCTCTACAAATATGGTTACGGATCAAAAATTAAATCAAAAAATAAAAGTATGCCATTATAGCCACGGTCTAGCTCAATTAGAAATGCAGATTTAGAGTGTATTACATAAAATTGCACGGCACACGATTCAAAATAAGTTCATCTGAATGACCATACGTTCCAATTAAACTGATCACGATATATCGTAATTTTAAAAATACTTTGTTTACATAGATTGCGGTAAAAATTCTTCAGAAGTTTATTGTTTGTTTACAAAACACTTTCAACAGTCCAATATAAAGATATTTAAACTTTATATGCTACTCTAGAAGTTAACAATATTACTATATTGTCTTTTCGATAACAGTTTTAATGTTGAACCCATTCCAATTAAATGAATTGGGAATAAATGTCAAAGAAAGAATTTCATATATTATCATATTTTTACTTTATATGGAATAATACAAAGACTTTAACTAGTAATAAACTTTTTCATTATAACTTATCAAAATTATGTTTTAAAATATTTTTCTTGAATTTACTCTTAAGCGTACGTAGCCGTAGATTATCGATGATAAACAACATAATTTAACAAAGCATATTGCGTTCAACCCTCAAAAAATGTGGGGCGAAACATTACGGCGGCACGCGTCAGAAACAAACAACAACAAGTGAATTTAAAGCATATTTATTCAATATTTGACAGCTAGCAAACAAATACTCGAAAAACGGGTTCAAGGAAAAAGTAAATTGTTTGTTTTTGGTTAGAAGTTTCCGGTTACACGTAACTTTTACTGGTTTTGGAATTACATCTCTTGGGATTGAGTGTTGCAAATGAATAAAAATAATGGACACGTGCCGGTTGATTATCTATAGAGAATTGAATATGGTCTGTGCAAGTGCAGCAGGCGTTAAAACGTACCACACGCAGGCTCCTAACAATTGGAATCGAAATGGTACTCACTTTATGTCAATTTTATATTGTGGGACAGAAAATGTAGACGTATGAAATTCTAACAAATTGCGTTAATATTCTGTTCTTAGTAATTACAGATGAAATACATATACTATATTATAGCATCAGATGCAGCTCATCTTATTTATTTTATAATCATTTGGGAATACAAGCATATTACCTCAGACACGTGACTAGTTTTGTGAGTGAAAATTTATTTTGATAATCGTCTAGCTAAATTACAACAAAGAGAACATACGAAATGAACAACTATTTTTTATAGTTGTTATAAAGAACTTTTACGAAGTAAACAAATTAAATATACCCTGATTATCATTAAAATTCAATAAAAATAATATTATAACATATATGTTTTGTTATAAACAGCAATAAATTAAAATAAAATATGAATTCACCTCGAAGTACTTTATTTTTGTTTATTAATGCCAGTATCATTTCTTGATTATCATTACTGTTAGTTACATCATCATTTGGTTTCCGACTCTTAGGCACATGTTTTTCCGTTGACAATAGTTGTAAAAAAGGACCTTTAAGCTTCGACGGTGTCAACATTAATTGATCCATGCAATTGTATTGCTGATAAATTTGGTGGTTACTCATTATGGTTGTTATAAAATAAATATATATGAAATAGAAAATACGAGTAGATTTTTGTCAGTGCAATTAATATTATGTGTTGTATGAGGAAGTTTATGTTTAATTTATATTTAAATAAATACACAAAATTAATAAATACACAAATATTGATTGGATAACTTATAAAACACAACACAAAGGAAAATTTCTTCAATAAAATAATGTGATCTGGAAGACTCACAAATGAAACTAATAATTTCAGCTATTATCATTAAGGTGTTATGCACAGCAATGGGTTGTCTTCAAAAACTTTTTATAGAAAGGGAAACCTTTTTTTATCACACACTGAATAGGTAGCTTCTTATCTTGTTTTAGAATGGAATTCGAATGATGTTCAAATATAGAAAATATTTGTTGATTGTTGCATTGTGTCTATAAGCGGTTTGCTTAGTTTCAGGTCATTAAAATAATAACAAACTAGCTTTTCTATTATTTATTGCAGTAGAGCTAGATTTGACAAATTTGGTACTATTAATAAAAAAATAAAAATATATAATATATAGAAATGTGGAAGTATATATGTACTTATTTCAAACTAGTGTGTGAGCGACTTCGTTCGTATTGTCTTATATATTTTATATGTTCTTATATATTTTGTTGATTTTTTCATTGGATTGAAACATAAATTTTCGTAATTATTTTCAAGTGTTCAAATTTATTGTTTGGTTTTTTAAGATTGACTATTGCAACTGAGCCTAAAAAAACTCATCCCGCTTCGCTCTTTAATTATTTATTATGAAAAGAAGTTAACATGCAGATTCAGAACAATTGAAAATATTCAATTTCTCTTCACTCAAATAA
>JAFDUT010000218.1:0-37475 GCA_017309665.1 Coelopa frigida
ACCACGAATAAGAGAACGTCAAGGGAAAAATTTTCCAAGGAGAAGACAAATCTTACTTAATGTATTTTCAAACAACTTCCATCAAAATCTTAAAGGTCGCCAACGCACTCCATAAATCTAAGATAATTGCATTAGGAAGGAAGGAAGGTCCTCAAGGTTATCCTTGAAAATATATTCATTGTGTTTATGTTTTGTTTTATGGCCCACAAACCCATTAAAAGGTGAAATCTGCGAACGAAATCCAGCCTTAACTTCATCAAGACGAAACGAAACATAAACAGACGAAAATATTTTCATTTCAGCCATGGACGAGGTCCTGATAAGTATTTCTTTGAATAGGAAAAAAGTAATTTATATTTGAATTTTTTTCTTATCCACTTTGGAGGCTCATTGTGGCTAAAGTACTCATCGGAATTGGTTCTTCTTTCATTTAAAAACGTTAACATCTTATATCAATATATACTTTAATATTAATGCAAACACGTGTTTGTTGGATTTAATTAGACCAATTATTAAATTAATCATTGTGTTACATATCATAATCCATTATCCATGACATCACAACGATCTTACCAAAGTTCATAGTTGACGTAATTTCCTTTCATAGTTAAGCTAAGTGATGATTTGATTTTACTGCTTCGACTTGTTGATATTGTTTATTGATTTATTGATGTTGATTTTTATACCCTACACACCCTGTGGGTAAGGGTATATTCATTTTGTCCTTCCGTTTGTAACGCATTAAAGGAGAGGTCGTAGGTATGGAAAAGTATATATATTCTTGATCAGCGTCACCTCCTGAATCGATTTAGCTATGTCCGTCTGTCTGTCTGTCTGTCTGTCCGTCTGTCTGTCTGTCTGTGTGTCTGTGTGTCTGTCTGTGGAAATAGATTTTGTGAAGAAACGGTAAGAGATACTGACTTGAAATTTTGGATTTAGTATTTCTATATTAATAAGCTACTTGTATGTAAAAATGGACGTAATCGGTCAACGGACACGCCACCTCCCATATAAAGCAAAAGGTTTATAGTGGGAATTCTGTGAACTATGGTATATATCGAGATGAAATTTTGTGTGTATCATGTTACCACTGATACGAGTTTAAAAGACAAAAATGGAAAACATCGCCCATCGGACACGCCCACCTCCCATATAAAGCAAAAAGGTTTATATGGGATATCTGGTGAACTATGGTATATATCGAGATGAAATTTTGTGTGTAATCATGTTCCACTGATACGAGTTTAAAAGGCAAAATGGAAAACATCGCCCATCGACACGCCCACCTCCCATATAAAGCAAAAGGTTTATATGGGATATCTGGTGAACTAGGGTATATATCGAGATAAAGTTTTGTGTGTGGTCATGTTCCACTCATACGAGTTTACAAGTCAAAAATGGATAACATCGCCCTCCCATATAACGCAAAAGTTGAATATGGTATATATGATAAACTATGGTATATATAGAGATGAATTTTTGCGTCTGATCATGTACCACCGATACCAGTTTACATACTAAAAATTGACAAGCTACAGCTCAAAAGCTACAGCTCAATGTTTGGATATGTAAACCATATAGACAGTTATTAGATTAAATATTGCTACTAAGAGTTCCCAAGAATCAATGGAAAATATCTCTTATAGGACACGAGCACCTTCCATACAAAATCGTAGATCTACAAGAAATCCAACTACTTTATGGATGTTATTAGCTGATGAAAGGTGGGAGTGAATCCAAGAAGAAAGAGACCACATCCAACTGAACCTCAATGGACGCCCATAAAAATTGATTATATCTTTTCAATATAAACGTAATGAGCAGGTGACGATTGAGAGAATACAATCCCTGCTGATGGGATCACAATCCACAAAAGTCAGGGAGCTACATATTTCCAAATGGCTGTTCATCTTCAAAGTGGAATCAATCACGCGGCACTATATGTTGCTTATAGTAGCGCAGCAAGTACTTCTGGACTTTATATTGTTGAAAATTTCTACCCTCCCAAGTCTGTTGTTGAATCAGATTTTGTCTGCATTGAAATGAACATCTAAAATAGGAAAAGCAACTAAAGGCACATTATGATTTTATGGCACACAAAAAATCATCGATTCAATTATTCTTCCATAAATTGCTGAGCTTTTATTCGCACTTTCAAGATATTAGCAATGGCACAATGCTGCAAACACCAGAACTACTTCGTTTTGTAGAAACATGGGCCCCTATAAGATTCCTAACTTCACTCTTATTCATAGATTAGACAATCGACACAAAAAGGGTATAATCGTGTTTGGAATACGAAAATAGCTTCAAATATATAATTTCTCTTTGAAAGAGGCCACAGTTGTGAAAATCGCACAATGGAGTTAATAGCATTGAAGTGTAATGATGCATTTTCACTAATTATTGATAGAAATTCACTCTTTTTCCTTTAATAAACGTTGTATGCAGGGTGTAGGGTATGTAAACTTCGGCCTGGCCGAAGTTAACAGATTTTGCCTGGGTGGACCAGGCAAACCGGGGGAGCGAAGCGACCCCGGTGCGCTAGTTTTAGTACTTGTTAACTATTTAACTGAAGTGTTTTTCATTCTATAATTATTTGTGTTCATTTCGCAGAATTCAACCGGGTCGTTGGAAATTGTATGCAAAATATTATGCCAACGATATTTTGTATTTTCTATCCAGACAAACAACAATTAGTTCTAGGCAAAAATATTGATTTAATTGATCTGTGATCATAGGAGTTATATTCAATTTATTCAATTCTAATTTTTTATTTTTTTTCAATTTGAAAAACAAATGTGTTTTTCTTTTCTTGGGTCTTGTAAAATTTATTTAATTCTATATGTTTTAAAAAATTTTAGTTCTACTATTCTTGAGTTTTTTATATAAAGTTATCTAGAAAGTTTATTATTTCGGTTTGTTCTTTAAAGATTTATACTGCTTGGTTAATAATATAATTTACAACCCTCTAACGTAGATATTTCATCAATATTTACTTTCCCCAATCAATACCTCTTCACTATTCGACTTCTCCATGAATCAGACTCAACTCAACCCGTAATCAATCGATGCCGTTTTAAAAGTCAAGTGCCATAAAGTGAATAACCTGGAGTCTTTCAATTCCAATACGACCACCTGATTGTCGGCTTTTCCTGTCTGTCCGTCCGTCCACCTTGCTTCTAATTTATGCCGCAAAGGTCGCCGATCCCGATGTGATCCTCACGTTAGTCGTTAGGTCGACACTTGACAATAAAAACGGAAAGTTCTAATTTCTGTTTTATGTTCTCTCCACTCGCGGTGGTCTCCCCAACGTCCACACGATCATTCTGTCTGTCGATAGGTTTGTCTGTCCTTCTGTCGTTCATTCGTTCGTTCGGTCTGTCGTCGTCGGTCGCATTGATCTTCGCCACAGGTTGACTCGGCCATAAACCATCAATGAAGACAGAACAGCTAATTGGTTCTCAACCTAAAATTAGTTCAAACCAATCGGTCGGGCGGTCGTTCGAAGTCGATGGACGATCGTCTGGTGGCGGCTACTTAAGGATAGGTTGCCTCCTGATATCGCCAGATGACCAGACGACGACCACGACATCAATGACGAAGACGACGATGACGACCACGATATCAATGACGACGACCACGATATCAATGACGATGGAATGGAAACGACGTCCACGACGGAGAGGAAGTCGTAAAAAGGTTGATAAGCGAAGGCACATGACTCACGGCGTCACGCAATTTGGCGACCGATGGTGGAAATGGAAGGAACTGGGGATGGATGAAATCGAATGGGATGGCTTGAAATTAGATGGTATGGGAAGAAGATGGTATAGTTTGGGATAACATGGTATGGGATAACATTGGTATGGGATGAAATGGTATGAGATGTTGGTGGCAATCGCTTAGTCCACGATGCTTGCAGACATCTTTTAGCACGCGATAAGAGGGCTCGGGTCGGTGCGGCCGATGATCGTGATGACGGAGAGGTTCTCGTTGAGAATGAAGTCACCCATGATGCTGAGGAAGCCGATGATGATTATACAGAAGAAGTAGTAATGATGATGGTAATGATGATGATAATGAGGAAGAAGATGATCATTCTTATGAGTACGCCTCTGAAACGTAAAAAATTATATGAATGAAAAACCATTGATGATGAAAAATTCACAAGTTATCTTCGAGTGTTGGCGATGGTATGATCGAATATAGAAAAGATATAAGGACACAAGTTATGAAAATAATAAGAAAATAAATAAATAAAGAAATATTGATATTCAATGTTCCGATAATGATAAAAATTTGTATGACAATTGCGATAAAAATTCTGATAAAGATAAAAATTAAAAATAAAAAAAAAAATATTTTAACAACAAAAAACACAAAAATAAAATAAAAAATAATATTATAATAATAGCAATTTAAACATTTTTTTTTATTGAGAATGAGAAATAAATTAAAAATATTTTCACAGAAAAAAAAACAATAAAAAATAATATTACTGAAAATAATAATGATTATCATTATGCCATAAAAAATTGTTTTTTTAAATTTGTTATTGATAACTCGAAAACAATGTTGTAATTGAAATTATGTAATAAAAATAATTCAAAAAAAAAAACATTTTTTTAATTTTTATTTTTACAACGATAATGCACACTCCATTCAAATGTGATTAAACTCTGGGGACATGTGGCAACGCACTGACGACAATGCTAATGATGACGATGATGATGATGATTGTGATGATGATAATGACGGCGGCGCGAGATGCTGGGTGTTCGTCTTTATCTGTGGACAAATTGTGCCGCAATTAAAGGTCACCACCGACGACGCCGATGCCTCAGGTTTGAAGTCGGCCGCCTCGTGTCGATGCCCCGGCACCGTGCTCGAATTTGGTTCCTGGTTTTCCGGCACCGAGATAACGATAACGTGTGAGCTCTATTTGCCCAACGTCAACAACACGCTTTCATCACACTCAGCCTCCCCACCCTCCTCTATTTCGGTTATTTCTCAAACGCATTATTTCGATTTAAGAAACTTGTCTTCAAGAAATGAAGAAACTTTTTCTTATTTGCTTAAGGCAAATATTATTCTGATAGGTTAGTACAAAAGTTAGTACAAAACAGTTCTTAGAATTCGTAAAATAATTATGATACACACGCTTTTGTCATGCGTCGCTGTCGACTCAAGATCGACAGAGGGAGAGAGAGTGATAGAAAAAGAGAGAGAGCGAGTTTCTGCTTCTGAAATCTTGAGGTCCCCCGGGGGTCGTCGCTACCTGATCCTTCTTCTGTTCTTCTCAAAATTGCTGGGAAATTCTCTCACTACGGGGAAGAATCTTTGCGACGATCGCCCGTTGATCACTTCATTATTTGCGCGAAATGTGAATTTGTCATGCTCGATGAAAAAAAGGTGCATCGAGAACTGCGGGGGCTTCGGGGAAGCTACCATGGGTCCCTTAGGGGGTCTTGAAGGTAGTGTGAAGGGTCTTTTGGAAGCTGTGAGGAGTTCATCGGGAGTTCCTGGGGTTTTTAGGATGCTGTGAGGAGTTTCTAGGGTGCTGTGAAGGGTTTTTATGATGCAGTGAGGATATTTCGTCTTGACAGCATGACTTCATGGGCCCAAGGAAGATCTCTATAAAGATATGCCTAGTTTTAGTAGTCGATCCTCGTGACTCAAAGGACTCAAGTGTTTGCCAAGTGTCCCCTGGGTCCATCCCAAAGTGCGACAAGTGCAAACTTTTATCACCCAAAAATAACCTTGAGACACCCACACAACCTCTTGAAGAGAAATCTTAAGAATTTATTTATTCTAAAGATTTCTTCTTCATAGGTAAATCAGTTGGATTTCTTTTGGTTCGGCCACCTCTCAAGAGGTTTCATTCACAAATTCGAGGACCTGAGGAAAACATTTTACAACACCTTTCAAGGGCTTCCATTGATAGAGATTTCAAGAATCCTTTCATTGAGAGAGATTTCAAGAATCCTTCCTTGGAGAGATTTCGAGAATCCTGACATTTTTTTACCATCTCTCAAGAGGTTTCATTGAGGACTTTTCCAAGGTTACCTTAACCCTGAGACAAGTGCGATCTTCGATGAAATGTTTTTGGCATTAAAAAAAATTCGGGTATCCACGTGTCGTCCTTTTAACGACCGACTCATGATTTCCGCTCGTTTCCGATTCACTTCCTGCTGCCGCATTTTATCGCAACGATCTGCAATATAAAAAAAAATAGTACATAAAAATTCCGATAAAATTTTTACGTCGAAGAAGAATTAAAAATGAGGGGAAAAAAAGAAAGATGAATGAAAAAATAATGAAAATCAAAATAAGAAAAAATATATGTATATGAAAAAACTGGTATAAAATAATAAATAAAAAATGGTATAACATGACAACCACTCGCCTTACAGGATATTGCGTATATCCTGAAGCAGACTAATTTAATTTTTATGTCCTTCTACGAAATATTTCGCTCATGCAATTTGTTCACTTCCTTTTTTTTCTCTGTTGTATTTTTTTTTTGCTATTCCTTTGCTTTCCCTTTTTATGGTTGGCACACAGTTTGTATATCAAATTACGTTCGACGAAGTCCTTCTCGTCCTGTCGCTTGGTCCTCGGTCGATCGGTTGGTAGGTGGATGGTTGGATGGCTAAGAGGAACGAAGAATGGAGGAGGAAGAAAATTTATTATCCTCGCGACTGATTGAGATGCGAAAATGAGCGAAACACATTTTCCTGTGAATTGAACGCACTCTGCGGACCATTTTCAACAGCAATGAATGATTGAGTGTGATGGTGTGTATGCGTATTTGTGTGTATGTGTGAGTGAATGAGTGCATATATGTCTGTGTATTGGCATGATGAATGCAGCCACAGGATGTGACATCGAATGACGCAGCGGAAGTCGAGTCCTTTTCACTACCAACCCATCGAAGAGGAAACAAAAAAAAAAGAAATGAAATGAACAAAATAAAAATAAAATAATTATTCAACAAACAATTGCAATAGAAATGTCAACGTCACGTGGAGGACTTCATTTCGTGAGGACGATGAAGGAGGTCCTTTTTTTTATAGAGCTGAACAGATTGAGGTGTCCTGAGAAGGACTTTTGAGCTCTTCTGAGGACGTTTGTAATGCTCATGGGACTTCTTTAGACAGCGAAAGACTTTGTTCTTCTATGGACGGACATCATTCGCTTTTCAAAGGTCCTCAGTCGCCTATGAAAGGACTTCATTTCACTTGGACGGACTCCTGTCAACCCGTGAACCTTCTCGCTTGCCCCCTGTGCTGGTGTCGATTGAGTCAGCAACGTTTTCGCACTCACGTGGCGATCTTTGCACAGTGGGTGATCGAAGGAGGATTTTCCAACAACAACAATCCTTCTCTCAATTCTACAGCAGATCCTTTCACTCAAATTTCACAGCAGATCCTTTCGCTCGCATTTCACAACAGAATCTTTGGACTTTCACAGTCTCGGCGGAGGATTTGCTGGGTTTTTGTTCCTTTCTTTATTCTTTCTTTTTCGTCTTCTTCTTCGTGAAATTGAAATGTTCCGGTGAATAATGAGACGCGATCAGGATCAGCATGCAGATCACCTGCGGCGACTCAAAAACACATGCGATCACCATGCGTCAGTTGTTGCTCATTTTTCCAGGTAGAATCGGATGACGAGACGAATCCTCTTCGATCCTTCGGCGATCCGTGATGATGAACAAAGGATGCGCGAGACGATGCACGATGCAAGGATCGCGTGGAACGTTTTTAGGACAAAGGATTCGCTACGAGGATGATGAAGATGATGAGGGGGAATAAAACGATCGAAGAAAACAAAGAAGAGAGAAGAGAGAAAAAAAGTTGAGTGAAAGAGAAATCGAATAAGATAAGATAGTTGGAAAGGCTTGCTTTTAGCGCCTTCACCTTCGGAGAATTGTCCTTTTTTTTGGAAAATTCCCGAATTTCGCCGAATTCGTTTCAGCTCGTGCGATAATTGCTAAAAGGATTTTACAATTAGTAATTTTCACTCAGGTGTGAGATTTTTATGATGTACTTTTCGGTGTCATAAATCGCATAATTTTCCATGGAATTGCATAATTTTCCATTGAAATTTTATCTTCTAATAAAAGTAGGACAACATTTCCAAAGGTCTGCAATTGCTCAACTCATGGACGTCAGCATTTCTCACATCATAATTTTTTTTTGCTTGTTCTAATTCGATTTTCCCTCCTCACATTAGGAATGGTGGAATCATTTTTGCTTCCTCATACACGTCATCAACACCCGCTCCCTTTGGTCTCCAGAATCCTCATATTCCATCGTGCCCACCCTCAGCATGGACTCTTGGTTCTCGCCTCCTCATCATGGACTCTTCGTCCCCTTCTCCTCACCTTCTCCGCCAACACGTCGTCCACGTCATCATCGTTCGCGTCACAGAGAAACATAAATCAACAGATCGTTAAAAAGGAGCAAAAATATTTCATATTCGAGTTAGAAAGGGAGAGAGAAGGACAGACGAACAGACTGACGACATATGACAGAACGACGATATACGACCGCTGGACAGACGACGGCGTACGATGGACGGACAGACGGCGTACGTTGGACGGACAGACGATGGACAGACGTCTTCTGAAGAAGAGAATTTCACTGAAAATGCTTCCGAACTCCAAAGTGGATGACTCGAGTATTTCAATTTCACACCCACCATCAACGTCTCCTGCATTCGCCTTGTTCTCTACTTTTTTCTTCATCATTCTATCTTTCTTACTTCATCATTCTACCTTTCTTTCTTCCTCACTCTACATTTATTTCTCGCATTCCCCCTTCTCTCTCCCTCATTTTCTCTTTCCAGTAGTCCTTTAATAATTTATTACACGCTCGTGAAGTCCTGACGAATCCTGTTGCCTGTTGCACGATACATACATCAAAACTATGCCATGATTATGCATTTCTATTCCAACAGATGACGAGCGAAAATCCTTTGAAATTAAATATTTTTGTGTTTTCTCAAGAAAAAGGACATCGATCGAAGGAGAGATTGCGACAAAATTTGGAATGATCATTCCAACGATGAATTGTGAAATTTTTATTTTATTTTATTTTGGGTTTTGTTGGTTTTTCTCTGAAAATCAATCAGACCTCAACGATCGTTCGAGATCCTTTCGGACTCCTGATTTTACGTCATGATGTTCTCGGCTTTCGTATTCACATCCTCCACCTTCCAGTTCATTGAAAACCTTGTCGATGATGGGTTCACGTTCACGCCTCAAACACTCCAATTTCCAATAACAAAGTGGTTTCTCTGAGTTTTTTCTAGGATTTTCATGAAAAACGAGTCTTAAAAAAACAATTCTTCTATCTCGCTTTCTCTCATTCATTCGATCTATGGCTAAACCCTTATGTCCTTAAGCATCATCAGTCGATACTTATTTTGTTGTTGTCTATGTGTTGTTTCTGTTGCACTCCATGTGGTTGTTGTTGTACTCTGTGCATGGTTGTTGTTCTTGGACAATGGCATCATATTATATATTCAAACAAATTGCTCCAATTTCAATATGAGTATTTTTTTCTGTTGTTTTTCTTTTTTCCACATTCAGCTCTTCAACAGAATTTAAGGACACTTTGTCTCTGTGGCATTGTTGTTGTTGTTTTCATATATTACCTCATGTTTATTTAGAATTTTCCTCTATTGCTTTTGTTGTGGTAGTAGTTCATGTGTACGTGTGTGCGTGTGTGTGTGTTTGTAAAGGACTTACGCGCTCACGTGACAGTGATGAGACTTAAGTAGATTTCAACATAATTCTCACTTGAGTGCTCATGCTATTCCATATTCTCATGATATCCCATGTTCTCATGCTATCTCTTTCACTACACTACACTCATTCATGGATTTTTCGTTTTCAAAATTTTGAATTATTTTATTTATGAAGGGAAGTTGTTACAAATTGTGAGAATTTTTAAGAGGTTCTTGAGACAAGTGAGGATTTTGGGTTACCCAAGGGAGAAGAAGAGATATATTATCATACTAATTGCTGGAAGGAAATCATTATAGAATTTTAACAATTAAAATTAATCATTTTTAATTGAAAAAAAAATATTATCAATTGAAAAAAAAATATTTTTATTTGATCTTGTACTAATTCAAGGTTACCAGCTGTAACATTCTTTATACAGTAACAATTATTTTTTATGTCTCAGTACAATTTTAATTCAAGATTCACATTTTGCGATATCATTAAATCGAATTCCTGCTTTAGTCTTCGGTCAAAAACCTCCAGGAATAATGTAATAAAACATTTTTTTGGTCGCGTGCGGATAATGTGAAAAATGTTAAAATTAAAATTTATATTCATTTTACAGCATACTAAAGTCTGTAAATTATTTCTCTATATAAAATTAATGTCTATTTAAGAGTTCTTTTGAATTTATTAGTCACATTTTGTGAAATGATTAAAAGTAGATAAAAATATCTTTTACCGAATTCCTTCTTGAGTCATCTCAAAAAATCTCTACTAATAAAATAATAAAATGTATTTTCTAGTCTTAGTTGAAAAATCTCAGATGAATCATCTAAACTTACTTACATTATTTGCTTTATCATTTATCACTAGAGAAGGCTTTTATGTTAATATTGTTGTCATAACGATGATGAAACTCGAGGTGTTATTTAATGTTGTAAATGATGCAAAATATTTGCTCGAGGGTTAATTTTCGTTCATCCATGACTTGGGTGTTGTCTGGCAAAACAAGTGGATTTTTGTGAGAAGTGCGATTTTTATGTCAGAAATTTTATTTAAAAATGTAAATATTTTTTTAATGCCATCTGAAAGGCAATGTTTATAAAAATGTCAACGACTTAATGACCACGTTAACGAGTTGCATCTTGAAACTTTTTAAGGGGTGTTATTTGAATTAATAATTAGTATAATCATAAAATTGTCATTAAAGTACCAAAATAATCTAACAAAAATTAAATGCAACAATCTATAATAAAAACATATTTATTGAAGATTTTTCAATCAGTACAAATTAAATTTAATAATTAATACAAATTTCATAAAAAATCATAACACCAATTTCCTAAAAAATCAATTATTTCCAATTTAATTGAAATATAAATAATTAAAACTTAGTTATGAATACAAGGATTCAACTAATAAAAAAAGAGAAACAATGATAGAAAAAATAATTGAATTTACAAAAAAGTTATATATAAAAGAAATGATATAATAATATTTTGCATTCGTAATTGGCAACACTATTGGCTGTGTTTGACCGCAACTTGACGTAAGTTTACATGAAAAATAATTTCAATGAGTTTACGAATTGATTCGAACGCCAATGGAAATATATATATATATGTTTATTGCAATGGCAAAAAGCGATGAGTGGCCCACATTTTGAATTGTTTCAATGGAAATTTACAACAACTAGATATTACAATAATTACAAAAAGAATACGAACAACAATAACAACAATGTTCATAAACTGAAAGAAAAAACGTGCAAAAATGAACACGAAGACTAACAGAAAAACTAAAACAAAAATTAAAACAATGTTTAAAACCAAACATTGGAGAGCATTTTTGTTGTTATTGTTGTTTACCGTTGAAAATTTGTTGTTTTCACTTGGAGTTTTTGTTGTCATCCATTGGAGCTGTTGTTGCATTTTTTTGTTCGAGTTTTCTATTTTTCTCTTTCTCCCTTTTTCATTGGTTGCAACACATTTCATTGAGTGCGAAAAAGTTGAAAAACCAGTTAACACCAACATCAACAGCAACAAAAATTATAAAAACAGTGACAACAACAACAACATCGACAATAACAACAACAACATCGACAATAACAACAACAATGATAACAACAACACACGCACCAAGAGTCAACAGAGCCAACAAAAAGTCAGTCAGTCAGTGATGCAAGTTTTTTTTTGGCAAGTCGTAAAAAGTGTTGCCACATTTAGACAAATCCACTGGAATTAACACCAAAGATGAGAAAGTCAGACAGAAAAAGGGGAGAGAGAGAGAGATAGCGATAGAGAGAGGGACAGTGTGAGAGAGATATGAAGATAAAACTCAGGCCGAGGGAAATGTTGAGCCAAGTGAGAAATGAAAAGGTGATGGAAGGTGAGGTGATGGAAGGTGTGATGGAAGGTGGGGTTAAAAAAGTTATGGTGTGGTGAAGGGGAAGAGGAAAAGTGAGCTGAAGTGCGAGTTTCATTCATTCGGTAGCATCAGCAAAACAGAGAAAATATTCACCATAAGTTGAATAAAAACAGTTAAGAGAAAGAGGAAGAGAAAAAAGAAAGAAGGGAGACGGGGAGATGAGATGAAATTGATGATGGTGCCACTGACCACTGACCATGTGTGGGAATGAGGGGGAGAGAGACAGCCAATCAAGGAGTATGCAAGTAAAAGAGGGAGAGAGAGAGTGACCAAATGTGGTCGAGTGTGCTGGAGGGAGATAAAACTGACCGAAAGCAGAGATATCAGAGCCGGTGTAATTGACATTGGTGGAATGGTTGAGGGAGAGAGAGAGAAGGGAGAGGGAGAAGAGGGAAGGATGCGATGAAGAAGAATGAGAGGGAGTGGGATGAGAGGGAGAAGGATGAGTGAGATATGGAGAGAAACGAAAAAGGGGAGAAACTCACCGAAGCCAATGATCAGCGAGTGAAAGAAAGAGAGAGATGGAAAACAAGTAAATGAGTTACAGTGAGATAAACATTAACACCAGAGAAGTAGCAACAAAAACCACCGCAAAATTGAACCAAAAACGGCTGCAGTAGCAACAAAAATAACAACAAAAACAATAGCTTATCATCGTCAATTGGATTAAGCAAGCTTTAATTTCATTTAAGACAAAATCCCCAAGTCTTCCACTTCTCTGTCTATCCTCTTCTTCTTCTCCACTCTTCTTCTTCTCCACTCTTCTTCTATCTTATTTTATCCTCTTATCTTTTTTTTTTCTATGCACCTCTTCTTCTTCTTCCCCTTCTGCATCATCCTCTGCACAACTCATTTACACTTGGCAACTTTGGTGTTGCCACTTGGCAAACGTTAAAAATTAGGTCAAGCCAAAATGGTAAATGGCTAATATGTGTGTGTGTGTGTGTTTGTTTGATTGTGTCTATGCGTGTTTAACTGAATGTATAAGTGTGTGGGTAAGTGTTTAAGCAAGTGTTGACAACACTGTTAGGAAAACTTAATTAAGATTTCGGGTCTTTAGAGATCAAGAGATAGGCAGAAGGAGATCGAGAGATGTGGGAAAGGGATGGAAGATTGAGAAAAAGGAGGAATGTAATGAAAAATGTAGAAGAAAACGAGTCAAGGATCCGAAATAAATAGGTGGAGGAAGAGAGAAAGTAATATAAATATATTTTTTGAGAGGGAGAAGGGTTTGAAAAGAGAGATAGAGAGCGAAAAAAGGATGAAGTAAAATGAGAAGGGAAAGGGATTAAATACAACACTTATATTTTTTATTTTAATTTAAATTGTTTGATTTTTATTTTTGTATTTTTTTTTTAATTTTTTTTTCTGAATATTTGTTTATTAATTTTTTTTTTCTATTTATAATAAGCTTATTTTATTTTTTAATTGATTTTTATCTTATTTTTTTTTTCATTATTTAGTTTTACTTTTATTTCTTTTTTTGTTTTAAAATTGTTTTCTAAAGAAAAATACATGAATTCTACAAAAATACTAATTAAAACTATAAAAATTAAAAATACTGGAAATGAAAATTTAATCATTAAATTCTGGCTAATAAAAAGTTACCAAACCAACAAAATTTTCCAAGAACCCAAATTAACTTCAAAATCAAGTGAAGTCCAAGTCAACACAAATTCTTAAGTTTTGATGAATTTGGCGCCGTATTTAAATAGCAGCTGCTCTTACGAAACCTGACCTTAATTATAAAAATCCCTCCACGACCCGAACTCCCCTTAGTAGAACCACGATTGTGTAGAGAACCCCCAACTCTTCAACTTCTTGACACGTTCCATCAAAAATTTCTGAAGACGAGTGAAGACTGATCGAAGGGTTTCGTCTGCCCATGGCTCAGGTTAGATCGATTCGTTTGGGTTGGGTTTTGGGCTGTGTTTTTGGTCATACATCATAATTTATGGCGGCCTCATTAAAGCCGAATGGCCGAGCAGACGAAGAACCGACGGAGGGACAGACAGATGGATGGACAGACAGATGGATGGACAGACAGACAGATGGATGGACAGACAGATGGACGGACAGACAGATGGACAGTCGGTTGGAGCCTTTATATGGCCATCAAATGAACTTCACGTTCAATCATCGACGCCTTCGTCTTCTTCGTTGTCGTCACCATGATTAAGATTACCATCGTCATCATCATCAATGTCGTCATCATCATTATCATCACCATCGTCATCATCATCAATGTCGTCATCATCATCATGATTAACATCATTATCGCCGATCAATCGATCACCTTTCCGAGCAAACGCGAACACATTTAGTGATCAATAAAAATCGAGAATGGTTTTAATCGCCGACGATAAACGTTGTTGATATAAAAATTCAACCATAAAAAATATCGACGAGGAAAGTCAAAAAGAAAAACGCAAAAAAAAAAATAACGAAGAGTGAAAGAGATGGAGGAGGAGTGAGTGAAAACACTTGCTTCATCGCCGACGTCAGACAGCTGAGCTGTGAATGGATCGAAAGCAAGGTGCATCATGGGCTTTATAGATCTATCTGTCTAGCCAAAGAGAGATCAAGGGATTTCGATAGAGAAGAGGAAGGGAGAGAGAGAGTCAGAAGTAAAAGGGAAGGAAGAGAAGGGGCGAGGGGAAGCGAGAAAGAAAAACAAACCATAAACAAATCAATCAAAATAAAAATGAGGCCCTCGAGAGACTTCAATAAAAACTCGAAAAAGTTTCCCTTTCGTAGGTAGGGTTTCATCCAAGTACACATCGATAGATATTGCAGCTGTCTATCCAGACGATGTCTATCTGTCTATTTCTCCCCCCACCAACTCCTATAGTGCAACCCGATCTGTGTACTATATATATTTTTATTTAATTTCATTTTTATTTCTCTTTGAAAGTCTGTCTTCCGAGTGAATGTTTGTCTGTCCATCTGTTTGTCTATAAGTTTTATGAGTAAACCCCATGCATTTGGGGGGAAAGAACCAAAAATATAGAATAGAAAGAAATAGAACCAAAAAGTAGAAGAAGAACAAACAGCGACAGCGATCACTGTATACATTGTCAAGATCAATTATATTTGTTAATTGTCTAAATAAACAACGAATCGAAAGTACATGTTAATCATCTCTGCCTTCGCTGTCAGGCGTTCCAACTCAACTTTCCGTCCCTGTCACTCAGTATCTCACCTCTCTCTTTCTTTCTCTCTCCCTCTTTATATCTCATTCGATCTACTTCCCCCCTTCTTTTGGCTGGTCCTTCTCTTCCCATGTAGATCCGGCACCGTGTTTGCTCTGATAAGGCGTCCACCGTTGGCGGCGACGATGACGACGTCTCCATCTCTTTCCCCCTCTCTCTCTGTCTCCCTCTGTCTGTCCCTCCTCGTCTCAGTCTCGTCAAAAGTCGCCGGTCTCTGGGAGTTTTGTTGACAGAAGGCTTGACAAGCGCAAACAATCGATTAATCGATTTTCAAAAGCAAATTGTTTGAGTGGAAGGAGTAAAGAAAGGAAGGAAGGAGGGAAGGAAGGAGGGAATGAGGGAGGGAATGAAGGAGGGATGGAAGGAAGGAGGGAAGGAGGGAAGGAGGAGGAAGGAGGGAAGGAAGGAAGGAGGGAAGGAAGGAGATAAAGAAGGAGTAAAGGAGTGAATGATGAAGAGTAAAGGAAGAGAAGAAAGAAATGATAGAACGTTCCAAGTTCGAACGCGAGCTCAAGCCGGAGTCACATGAAGCAACCCTCATACCTTGTGCTTGAATTCCAAAGACAAACCAACGTTGGTTTTTTTTTCTTCATGTCAACTGTTTGCACATACTCAATAATGATCAATGAGAAGCGATAAGCGAAGTTCTCTATCTCGATCGTATTGCTTTCCCTCTCTGTTCAATGTTTTCCCTCTCTATCTCTCTGTTCAATGTTTTCCCCTTTTTTTCGCTTTGAAGCTCGATACAGTTTGTCGCCAGGTCGATTCGAACTTTGAGAGTTCATTGACATTTGGATGCAGCTCCTTGAGTTGAAACAATTCCAGAAAAAATTAAATCAACAAAAAAATTCAACAACAAGAAGAAAAACACCAAACAAACAAAACAACAAAAATAAGTAATATCAAACAAACACAACAACAACAACTAAAACCAAAATCCACAGCAAGAAACCGAAATCTACAGCAAGAAACCAAAAATCTAAAACAAAAAAAAAACCAAACAAATATAACAATAACAAAAACCAAGAACAAAATGATCCACTTGTTACATCGTTTGCATGACACGACCTGAGTTGCCTCAAGCGTGAGCCACAAAATGACAACAAACATACTAAAAACACACTAGCGAAGAACAACAACAACTAAGCGAAGAACAACAACAATACCACAACCAACAACAACAATACACGTTACACCAACAATTTCTCGGTAGCAACGACCGTGACCTTTATCAAAGATTCTCCTCCAGGCGCTTCTTCTTCTTCTCATCCCATCCCTTTCTCTCCCTCTCTGTCTTCTCTTTTTCTTATGAATTTTCCCAGGATCGTGAGAGAAGACAATTTTCTTCAACCATAGGGAAGACATTTTTCAGTGATAGAGAAAGACACAAAGTAGAAGAGGACAGAAGAAGAGGGAGAAAATTTTTACATATAGAAAAATGACAAATGTTTCACGTCACTGCGGATTGACCTTCTGCCATTACCTGGTTCATGGTAATGTAATGTTACCATTGTCCGAATTGTTTTTGTAATTACTTTAGGTGTTGTTGGTTTTCTTACTGTTGTTATCGTTGGTCTTCTTACTGTTGTTGTTATTGGTATTCTTGTTGTTGTAGAAGTTCCTTTAGGTGGCGTCTCTATTAGGGTTCCTTCACAGCGTGTTACGTCGGGCGCAACGGGTCGTCATGGGATTCTTACCATCACTCGTTCTTCTTATTGCATATTTCTTTATTTTTCTCTGTTTCTTAAGGTTCAACAGTTTCCTTAGTATTCTGAGTTTCCTCAGTTACCGCAGTTTTCTCAGTCTATCCAGTTTCTTCAGTGCCTTAAGTTTCTTTAGTTCCCTCAGTATATTCAGTCTTCAAACTTCCGTCTCTTTCCATAGATAACGGACTCTTACAATTTCCTGAACTCCTTCCCTTCCCTTTCTTATGATTTTTCCACTGAAC
This sequence comes from Coelopa frigida, assembly GCA_017309665.1. Taxonomy (NCBI): domain Eukaryota; kingdom Metazoa; phylum Arthropoda; class Insecta; order Diptera; family Coelopidae; genus Coelopa; species Coelopa frigida. The sequence continues at coordinate 17,327 of JAFDUT010000218.1, forward strand.
CGAAACAAGTGCTCAACCTCATGCTGGGGGGAACCAGCCTGAGACCCTTCCGATAACCCACTGACAAGCAGCAGGTTCTTCTCAAAACTTCAGACCTCATGTGCTTTGTCTCAAAAATAGAAAGGGAGACACATGAAGTATTCGCCAAATTCATGGGATCTTCGTCTTTGAGATCTTCCTCAAGAAACGAACCCAAAGACTGGGTTCATGGATCATGTGGAGATCGAAGTGTGAGAAAATTTAGCCCTACCATTATTCTCTGGGACCATAATCGTTTCCCCCTTTGACCATAATAGCTTCCTCCATTCCTTTGACCACAATCACTTCCTCTCACCGACCATCGACTTCTTCGCTCTCTCACCCTTTCCACTCTCCCCTACCCTTTCAATTACGTCTCATTAGTTATGTAAATATCTATTGATAAATGACTACAATAAGTTCAAGGTTCTCGTTTCCCTTCACCAAAATTCACATCAAATTCTACCATCACTCGATCTTGATCTCTCGATCTCCTCCTTCTCACTTTTCGAAACTCTTCTAATGAAGATCCATTAATTTATGTTCGACAACAAACCATTCGATGGCTCCAAACAGTAGCCAACCAGCAGACAGAAGAACCAAAAGAATGAGACAGCTAGAGGAAGGAGAAAAAAAAAGTAGTAAAGTTTCCCTAAGCCATGGATTTATGTTCATGAGAGCTTAGGATTGTTGCTGGTCGATCATTTACTAGGGATTACAACAAAACATTTTCATAACAAAAGCTACCGTTGGTTCTGTTGCGATCGCCGCCCTTTTGCTCTTGGCCAGCCCCCGGGGTCCGAGCCCACACCCTACTAATGGAAGCGGAGTCAGGTCGTAAACTATAAAAACCACATCGGTAACCATCGGTACCATGAAACTATCTGTCTGTCTTTTGGTCCCAAGTTGTAGTATGCGAAATTTCTCGGTTCGCTTGGAATCTTTTTCTCGTTTCGCTAGAAATCTTCTTCTCTACCTCTGTCTTCTCTTGCCCTATCATCGGAAACTCATTATGAGTCCAATTATTTGCACAGTTTGCGAAGACGATGATAAATCAGGAAAGTTGGGATGGTTCTGATCCTCTTTGTTAAGCCCTTTCTAATCCTTCAACGGCAACCCTTCCTTCTCCATCCTTCCTTCCTTCATCGCTTCTTATCGCTCTCTTTCATTTCGGTTCCGCAGTTCCCTTCATCGATCCCAACCATTGATCTCCCATTGATCTCTCTGCTTATATAGTAGTATTGATCTCTCTTATATGATCTTTCTTATTGATCTCTCGTTAGTCACAGACCGGGCTCAGCCTCAGTTCGAGGTCTGCCCCTTCCTGCCCTCGGCTCTTGTTAATGGTTAATGGTTTTCCTGTTGTGATTTATGTAGTATTTCCTCGTCCAGAGAGAAGACCGAGAGACTGGTTTTCGCAAAAGATCCAAACATTGATCTTATCTCGAGGGATGTGTAATCAGCTTGGGTTATTGGGATTTCGTAAAGGAACCCTTTGGCTGGTCATGGTATTGATGATCATTATGATGATGTCGGTGATAATGTCGATAATTTTGGTGCTATTGACAATGGGTGATAATGATGATGATGGTCGATAATGATGATGATAGGCATGATGTTGATAATGGCAGGCAAGAGGCAAAAGCACGATTTTTTGCAATCTTCCTCATTAGTCGGCTATGTTGGGAGAAGGAGAAAATTGTGGGTTTGAGCTTGTGAATAAAATTTTTTTTGAATTGGGTAAAAAAATTGAAAAAAATTGAGAAAAGCAAAAAAGTTGAAAAACTTGCTAAAAAATAAAGATGATGAAAAAATATGATTTAGCCTGATCTTCAATATTTTTCGATTATTTTGGGAGTTTAATTTCTTACTTAACGGTATTTAGATTGAAATCTTCCTTTATTGGGCCTTCTTATTCGCTTCTCCATATAAATTAAATTCTTCAATTTTTTTGATGATCGCTTTTTTCGATTATTTTTTATTTGTATGCTGATATCTTTTTTGATCTTGTCATTATCCTCCTTTCAGTCTCCTCCATCGACCGTGTCCTGATCCATCATTTGGAGGTTTTTTGAACTCCCTCATTTTTTTCTCTTGCTGTCTCTCTCTCCCTTTTCTCCCCATCTATCTCTTTTCAACTCCTTGTCTCATCGTTCGTTGTCTTCCTTCGACAATTGTCCACGAGAGTAAATTTCTCAAGCCCTCCTTCCTTCAGTAATTACAAACTATTGTTAGACTTTACAACAACAACAAATCACAAGACCACAATATCAAAGAGAAGGAAAGGAATTGTATTGAAATGCGGAGAATGCGAGAGCGAAATAAGATATCCTTCGAGAGGAAATTCAAAACCATGTGACGAAGACGACGAACGACGATCCCAAGTGTGTCATCGTTTTCCGAGTTCGGGAACTCGGGATCGTGTCGAACTCCCGCTCACCGGAGTTGGTCACGAAAATAGAAGATCGAGACCCGAAGTGAGAAAGGAAAGAATAAAGCGTGAGAGTGTGAGGGAGAGAGGGTGTGAAGGAGAGTCAGAGTGAGAGAGAAAGAGAGAGAGGAACATGTGCGTTTGTTACGCCAATTATTTCCCATAATTTGAATGCATTGTTCCCAGCAGCAGCAGCGACGACGACGATAGGAACAACAACAACGAAGTATGAGCAACGAAAAACAACAACAAATAAAAGAAAAAGATGAAAAAGAAAAGGAAGAAGAATAAGTACAAAGGCAACAACAAAAGAAATGAAACGAGCGAACGAGCAAACCCAAGTGAAATTGCTTCGGAAGAATGCGATCATTTCATGCCTGAACCTGGAGGCTCGCACGATCATCAGACCGGAGAAAAGAGAGCGAGAAAGAAAGGAAAGGGAGTGTGAGGGACAAAGAGAGGGGGGATGGTGGGAAGAGAATGAACAATCGGTGGGTCTTCGTGGAGCGCAACCGACCGGCAAATGAGCAGAGAAGCAAGAAACAGCAGTGAAGGAGCTCGAGAGCCACATGAAGAAGCCGATGGACTGACAGAAAAATTGATAGACAGACAGAAAAATGCATGGACAGACAGAAAAATGCATGGACGGACTAAAGCAGGGACAGACAGATGGATGGACAGGCGGAAAGATGGACAGACAGTAGGAGGGACGGATGGATGAACGATCACGAAGGCGATCGTGACGACTACAATGACATTCAGTACATCGATGACGACGATTATCATGATGACTACAATGATGATGATGACGACGACTCCGATGATGATCACGACGACTCCAATGATGATGATCACGACTACAATGATGATAATAATGAGGAAGACGAACCAAGATGGGCATACGGAAAAATTAAGAAAGGAGAATCAGCAATAGAAAATTGGGTTTTTGTTATGTCTCGCATACGGCTTCCCCCGGAGCACGAAGCAGGCCAAAGAAAGCGGGCGACGACCAGGTAAAAGAGAGCAAATGAGAGAGAAAGAGGAATTTGAGAGAGAGAATATTATCGAGAGAATGAAAATGATAGAGAGACAGAAATTATAGCGAGAGAAAAATATGAGTGAAAGAAAATGGTCCAGAGGGGAAAAATGTCACAGGAGGAAGAAAATGGTCCAGCGAGAAAACAAAATACAGAGGGAAAAGAATTAACAGGTAAAAAAAAATCTTCCAGAGCGAGAATATCTAGTGGGTAAAAATTATCCAGAGAAACAACGATCATGAGAATCAACTACCGAGAGAATGAAATATAGAGAGAACCAAAGATCGAGAGAATCAACAACTGAGAGAACCTACGATCGAAGGAACCAACGATCTACTACAATTTTTGTTCCCACAAAAACCGGCACCGCAAGCGATAGAGAAAAAGAGAGACCAACAGTTAGAGGGAGAGAGCAATACCGGGTTTGAGAGCAATTGTAGGTAAATAAAAAGCCGCTCAAACGCTATGAGAGATTTCCCTACGAGTTTTTTCCCATTCTCTCTCTCCATTTTATTCCATACTCTCTCCATCTTGTTCCCTCTCCCTCTCTATCTTATTCCCTCTCTCTATCCATCTTAATGCCTCCCTCTCACTCTCTCGCTCTGTCTTGTAGACAACCGTGCGACCGTGCGACGATCGCTCGTTGGTAAACAGAGTATCTGGCAGATACGGATGCGAGGCAGCAAACAGTGCAGTCGGCGATAGCGCAGCGTGTGGACGTGTTTTCCTCAAGAGAGAAACTCGCGTCGAATGAGAGAAAAACGTAACAAACAAAAAAAAAAACGAAAAAGCCCGAGTGAAGATCACACAACAACAAGACAATTGAAGAAAATCGCGAAAAGAACAAACGACGAACGAAAGAAAACATAAAAATAGAAAAACAAAAAATTGAAGAAAGTTTTCTCTTTCCGCTCCAAATAAGTAGAAGCTCCAACATTTTTGGTTGTGACTGTGCGTGTGTTTGAAGAAGAGACAGAATCGAAACGAATCGAAACGAGACTTGAACATGGCTGAATACGGTGCATTATTTCCGCCAGAATTCCACCAATTCAACGATAAATACGCCCAGCACGTTCACGACGCACGTCATACGGTTTCGGCCACAGTCGCCGCCTCCACGCCCACGATCACCACCCTCAGCGGCAGCGATTTCCTCCATAAGCTGAGCGCCACGATCCTTGGATCACTACAATTCCAGGCCTCGCGTCACGCGGCCGACCTCACGAACACATTCTCCACCGTTGCCACAGGATTAGGCCAACCAACAACAACAACAACACCAATACCACGATCCATCTCGGCCAACAACATGGACTACGAGATGACACCGAATCGCGTTCTCGTCGATTCCTCGAGCTTCAGCTCGATGGACGAGATGCAGAAACAATTGGAATACGATAAATTCATGAACGAAATCTGGATCGGGATCGTCTTAACGTTGATCGTGATCTCGTTGGTCTTCTGCATCTGCTCGTGCTTTTTGTATCATCAATTCAGGACATGGAAGAGGAATTGTAAGTATTCGAAGAGAAATTTCAAAAAATTACCTCGAAATTATCACAAAATTATCTCAATTGGGAGTTGGCAAAAATAGTCTTTGTGGGAAGTAGGGGTCGATAGGATGGCAGGAAAGGAAGAAATCAGTAGGTTGAAGACGATAAGAGACTTCTTTCTTTGCATTTCCCTTCTCTTGCAGTTGTTTGTTATCTTCTGCTATCTGAACTTATTTCGGGGTTTCAAATCTTTTTCAACTGTTTCTTGTACTGCGTATATTTTTTTGCCAAATTTATAGATCTATACCGCTATATTTATGGCGTTTTTTCAAATGATAAATATTTATAAAGTGGCTTAAAAATATTTCTTTATCATTTTTCTTCTTAAAATTTTTTTTTTGTTTGCAATTTTATATTTTGATTTTATTCCAATGATATTTCTACTTTATCGATTCAATATTTTTTTCTTAAATTTTTTTAACATTTTTTTTCTGTTAAATTTTTGTCTATATTTGAAAGAACTTGATTTTAAATTCCCATGATTTTTCAACTGTTTCATTTCACAAATTATTGCTTTAATTTGGTTAAATTTGTGTCCAAAAACGGCAAACCACAAACTTGATATAAACAATTAACGATTAAATTTAAATTGCTAATTTCGATCTCCCTCTCTCTCTCTCTCTTCAGATAACGCCACCGTTGCCGAGGCACAGACGATCGACGTTGAGGCGGTGAAACTGAATCCCGATCGGGAGGATCCGGTGCCCGAGTACACGTTGGTCTCGGGCCTGCCCTCGTACGAGGCGGCTCTCGAGTTGCTCCACAAGACGCCGAGCACGTGCGTGATCGTGTATCCGTCGGTGTTCAGTGTCTTCAATCGGCATGAGGAGAAGTTGTCAAACAGCACCAATAACAATAACAACAACAATGTGGATACGATCGATATACAGCAACAGCAACAACAACAGCAGCAGCAGCAATTACAACAACAACAGCAGCAATTACAACAACACCAACAGCAATTACAACAATTCACAATAACAAACGAGTCGTCATCGACTCCTTTGATGGCCGAGACGATGTCTATCAAATCGAGCCATGATGTTCCGAGTTATGCGGAGGCAACAACAACAACAACAACGACGGTGGCACCATTGCCAGCAACAACAACAACAACAAGAATGATATCATTGACATGTGTCAATGAGAAATCATCGGGAAAGAAATCGAGTAATGACAGCACAACAACAACAACAACAACACGGATATACGAAAAAGTTCCCAGCTATGAGGAAGCTCTTATGGTCAAATCTTTTGATACGAAGACATCATCGTGAATCCTCGTTGCGTCTCGGGAGTAACTGTAAATTTAACTGTGATATCTGAAAACTGTGTGCTTTTTGTCATCATCAACATTATCATCAATATTATTACTATTATTATTGTTGTTGTTCTTGTTATTTATAACATCTACTTGTTGTTATAATCGTGTCATCGTGTTTGTCGACATCATGAAGTTCTTGCTGTGATTGCCGTATCCTTAAAATATCTTAGAAAACCCCCTATCACTACCCCTGGTCATTTATAAATACTATATGAAAATCTATCTAACGATATATATATCTCTCTGTATATACATCGACAGGATAATCCATACAATGTTATCTAGTTTTAAGCGATGTTTCAGGAAACAAACGAATTATCTGTAAATTATTACTAATTTATTTATTTCAAAAGAAAAAAACAAAAAACCTTTTAATAAAACAATATTAAGAATATTTTATCAAAAAACAAAAGTATTTTATCTTTATCAGTTATATTACAGATTCCTCTAGTCGGTAGAAATAATTTAAATCCAGTTTTTTTATCATCATTAGCACTATAGAATACTATGAACTATAGAATACTATGAACTATAGAATACTATAAATTATAGAATAAACTCACTATAACTGGTTATCATAATGGATTCACACTCGATTTATTCAAGCTCTAAAGGGCAGTTGCTTTAAGTCCGAGCGATCTTCATTCATTTCAATTGGATAATCTTGCAGTTAGTTCATGATATTCTATAATCGCCCTAATGACGATAGCTTGATAATGAATTGAGTTACGGTTCATGGTTTTTAACGATGTACTCGATAGAAAAGTGTTTAAGGAAGATATTAAAAAGTACAATAATATTAAAAAATATAATAACAACAATTTAAAAAAAAACATCAAATAAAATAGAAAATTCGAAAAACAAAATTAAAAAAATTCAATAACAAATATTGAAAAGCACAATAACAAAAATTTACAAAAAAAAACAAAAACAGAATAAAATAAAGTATAATCAAAAAAATTAAAGAAATACATTAACAAAGTTGCAAGAAAAATTAATCACAAAAAGGAACAAAACATAAAACAGATGATAATTTTATAGTCGAAAGTTCAATGCACTTGAATTTCTTAATTGGCAAAATTTACACTGGGAAAAATTTCCAAATAATAATTTTTTATTTATTAGCGTAGACAAACAGATCGAGTGAGCGAGAGGTGAATAAACAACTCGAGATAGACTCTCTGACAAACAGCAACAGGCTGTGTTGAGAGAAACACAAAAGGTGAATAAAAGCGCACACTCGAAAGTCATGTTAATGTCAGGAGAAAATAAATCAGCGCAAATATACAAAATAATAAATAAATCCTATCTGTAATTAATTACAAAAAATCCCAATGTTAGCAAAAATATTGAAAATCAAGTTAAAAATAGAATAATAGCAAAACATTTACATATTTAAAGATTATAGTCATATATGAAAAATTTGCATGTGTGAAAAATATGCATACAATAAAATAATAATGGAAAAACAAAATAATAAAAAAATACATGAATGAATGAGCTGAGTTCGAAATCAATAACAAAATCCGATGATTGAAAAATATAATAGAAAAAACACCGACAAGTGGAGAACATTAAAACGTCGACATAAAATGTATAAATAATATTTGAAATATTAATGCAAAGAAACATCAAAAAATCAAATCTAAAAAAGCAGCCAATCTATGAAAACAAATATTATATAAACAAATCTATTTATAAATTTAATTCAAGCAAATTAATATTAATAACGTAGGAGCGTCAGTCATGCTGATCTATAGCAAGACAATCCGATAGACGGACAGACGGACAGACATCTCACCGAGAGAAGTGTTTACAAAAAACGAATCGAAAAACAATTTCAATTTAATTGATTAAACATATCAAAGGATCGAAACGTTTATGTTGCGGTTGATTCGGAGCGAAAGATCAAACAAATTAAGCCACAAATTGAGGGTCAAATTCGAGTCAGAAGAAGAACCCAGAGATACTAAAAGAAAACAGTCTATAAAAAAATATATAAAAATAAGAAACTTTGAGATGAACAAATAAAAGTGGGAAAAACAATGGAAACAATAAAAATGAAAAAACAAAAATGGGCAAAATTAAAGGAGAAAAAAATAAAAATGAAACAAAATAAAACTGGAAAATAAGTAAAGATTTTGAAACAATTGTTGCCATGTAACTGCATGTTAGTTTACGAGATCTTATCGGCTGGTGTGAGCGATACGAGCGATGCACCTCTCTCGCTCTTCTAAGGATGCCGCCCTATCGCTGGATGCTGCATCCATCGGATCGGGAGGTCGTAAAAAAAACAACTACGAAAGAGCCCTCAAAACACCATCGAAATTTTATTGTTTATCCGGGAAGGGCGGGACCTCAAAAACCATTAAAGGAAACGATGCTGAGATGGATGGGTGAATGAAGCAACCTTGTCGTGTAAATAAACAAGATGAGAAAATTCTACGAAAAATCAACATGGAGATACAGCAGTAGACAGAGATGGTGATTATACGAGAGACTGAGTTGGATTCAAGTCTAATCACCAGATTAGGTAAAGGGGTATCTTAGGTATACTGGGGAATACTAACAAAAACCTGCATAGTTATTTTGGAATCAATCGATTAGGACGGTTTATCATTCGATCCCAGTCACCGTCAAAGTCATCTGATAACAGATCTGGAGGCACATACGAAGTAAGTATGGATGTGTAAGTTTATGTACACAGCTGCAATCATCACAATTGCAAACGATTGTTTTCATTTAAAAATACTACAAGTGCAGACATGGCTATTAAACAATGAAACCAATATATATAAAATATTTATAAAAAATAATAATAAAAATATAAAAAGTAAGTACAGGAATTTAAAAAACAATAACGATCGATCGATCATTTAATTTCAATTTGTTAAAAATATATAGTATAAAATATTACGTGATTTATAGATAGGCGTATTAATAAAATTAACCTCTCTCTATATACCGAGATCCTTATCGCCGATTATATATAATATGGGAAGACATGAGGTCTGAACTACGTATTTTGAAATATTTATACTATATTCGCGGAAATAGTTCTCATATAGTCTATGATAGAGATTAGAATATAATTGTTACATTTTGAAAGAAAAAAAAAAACGTGGTGAGGGAAATTTTTGTTCTAGAAAATTCTGAAAATACAAACGACAACTTTAGCTTTCTGAAAATTTTAATCTCTGGTTAAATTTCACTCTCCAGGGAAATAATTGTAATTATTTCAATAATTCGGTGAAAGTTTCTTTTGATTTCTTAATGATTATCGTGTTAATTCCGAAACTGGATTACAATAATCTCAAACGAAAACCAAAAATAAAATCGAACAGTTGTAACCACAATATTGAAAACGAAATTTATTCCAATAAAATACATTCCAACAACACTGAGGTATTCGGCAACTGCATGGTAATAACAAAACTCTTTATAAGCGCGGTATCAACTTTACATATTACCGACGTTCGATATGGCAGCAACAACAACAATAACAATAAATCCAACAATAACAACGGTAACGACAACTGTGACACAAAAATTACAAAAACAACAACAACAAGAAACCAACTGTGTCAACAGATCAATAAACGATGACAACAACAATCTGATGCATTAACAGTTGGAAATTGAATTTGATTATTTTTTTCATGTAATTTTTTTCTTTTGGTTTTTTATTGAGATTTAAGTTTTTTTTCTTGAATTTCGAGTTTTTTCTACAATTTTGATTTTTTTCTTCTATTTCGATTTCTTTCATAAACATTTTTTTTTCTTTAATTTTGACTTTTATTTTATTTATGATTTTTTTTTCTTGATTTTAATCTAAAATTCAGATTTTGTATTTAATTTGAATTTCGATTTTTTTTTAATTACGATTTCAATTGAATCTTTTTTTATTTGAATTTAAAAATATATAAAAAATTATGAATATTTTTTAAGAAGAAATTATACCGAAAAAAATAAATTATTGATAAAGTTGCATATCTTTCACGTGTATTGAGCCAACACCATCTTTTTGACGATTGTTTTTTTTTGTTTTCTGAATTTAAATTAGGTTACAAATTAAATGATCGGTTTTTTTTTTGGAAATCAAATGCACTTCTATAAAAGGCAAGGAGATTGAATAAGAAATAAAAAGATTGAATGAATTTTATATTAGCAGATTTTTATCGCACTCCACGGCGTCTTTCTTAACATCCCATCCCATCTCTTTCTCTCTCTCGCTCGGTCGTTGTCTCGCTTTAAACGTCAGAGGAGAGCAATCTCTGCAAGCGAAGCGAGCAAGAAACGAAAGCGAAACCGGTTTCTATCGGTCTCCGGGGCGTACGACGTCACAGCGGAGGGGGTTTGACCTATTTTTCGACGGCCGACTCGAGGCGAAACGCGAGTCCGGTTAATTAATCGTTACATAAATATTTAAAGTGAAAGAAAAAAATTGATAAATTATTAATTTTTGGAGAATTTTTTGTTTTCTCAACTTTTTTTTTATTCCTTTTCATATCGATCTGTGGATTTGTTTATAATTATTTGTTGTTTTGATTTTTTTATTTTTTGTCTTCTTTATTTGTTATTTTTTTTCCTTACTTGGAGTTATTATTTATTTTCGTTTCACTTTCCATTTCGTTGTTTGTTTTCATTCAACCTCTCGCTGTATGTTTATGTTAATATTGCTTTTGAACTTTTTGCTATTTATCTCTAAATATTTACATATTTCTATGCGATCGTCTCAAGGTCAACGAAGTTGATGTTGTAACAAATTCGCAAGCGTTGACATAAGTAACCGGTTTCTCGTAGCCGGTTTTTCTAGGACTTCGTCAACAATTCTTGTGTAACCGAATGTAAATTCTCATCGATCGATTAAACTTTGTTGTCCAACGATAACCCTATCGAATAGTTAATTAACAATTATTTTATAATGATTATCTATTATCAGGCTACCGATTACTCAATCAAATAATAACATATTCTGTATATAGACGCTAACCGAACGATTTAGCCGACCATCATTAGCCATCATCAGAAGCATTGCATTTGAACTCCTGAACTCGAATCGATTCATTTCGAAATGCATGCTGGTTTCTCTCACATCCGGCAACGCTGAAATTTGTTGTTGTTGTCGTCATCGTCTTCATCGTGGTCGCAGCCACGTTTTCGTCGTTCACGAAGTTCGACCAGTTGGAGCGCGTCGTTGGCGTTGGCCAGCGCAATGATCCGGCGGTTGCGTCTGCGCAGAATCAACAAAAGGTTCGGCGGCCTCGTCGTTGTTGGTCTTTTGATCGTTGTAACAGTTTTTTGCTGTAATTATACAACAACAACTTCGACATCGATAATAACCGAAGTAAGAAGAACATCAAAACTTAAATCAGTAACAGAAGCAAAAACAATATCAAAAGCAAAAATATTAACAAATATAAAAACAATATCAAAACCAAAAACAAAAATAATAACAAATACAAAAACAATATCAAAACCAAAAACAATAACAGAAGCAAAAATAATATCAAATCCATTAACAACATCAAAAATAAAAATAATACCAACATCATCGAAAAAAACATCAATAGCAAAAACAACATCAAAACCCAAAACAACATCAAAACCAAAAACAACTCTAACAACATCGACAACAACGTCATCGCAATCACCATTGAACAAGAATTATGCTGCTGACTTTTGGACAAAAGTGAATGGAACGGAGGAAGACGGAGGCAGAGGAGGAGACTTCGATGGAGGAAGAGAAGGCGACAAAGATCGAGGTATGCGACGACAAGAAGGTGGTGATGTTGGCGAAAGGGGGCGCCGAAGTCGAGTACGATCTGGCAAAGTTCGACGACTGCGCGACTGGCATGACTACGAGACGATGGCCAGGGAGGCGAAACGACGAGGCCCTGGGGAGTTGGGCGAAGCCGCTGTGTTGAGAGAGAATGACGATGACAACGTTGACGACTTCGATGGAAGGCAGGAGCGAAGTATTCGTGAGGTCGGCTTCAATGCGGTGTTGTCGGATGCGATATCGGTGGAGCGATCGTTGCCAGATGTGCGGCATGAGGGGTAAGTGGTGAGAGATTGTGAAGAGAAATAAATGAAGTCAACTGAGGGAAAGGAGGGAAGAATTTTTGAGGTGAAATTAATGCAATTACAATAACTTTTTATTCTTTCTTTTCTTTCTCTCTTCTCGCTCAATAGTTGTCGCCATCGGAAATACCTCGCACGCCTTCCCCCGGCCAGCGTGATCATCATCTTCCACAACGAACACCTTTCGGTCCTCCTGCGGACCCTTCACAGCCTTCTCAATCGAACGCCACCGGAGCTCCTGCACGAAATCATACTGGTCGATGATTTCAGTGATCCCAAATACACAAATTTAGAAGACTACTTCCAACGACATCTGGTCACCAAGACCCGCGTCCATCTGTTGCGCATGCGCGAACGCATTGGGTTGATTCGTGCCCGTATCGAGGGCGCTCGCAATGCCACCGGTGAGGTCCTCGTCTTCCTCGATGCCCACGTCGAGGCCACGCACAATTGGCTGCCGCCGCTCTTGCAGCCAATTGCACGTGATTGGCGCACCAGCACCACGCCCCTCATCGATCGCATCGACTACAGGAGCTTCGCCTACGAGGCCCAACAGGGCCATGGATCACGTGGTCACTTCAATTGGCAATTCAACTTTGTCCAATTGCCACTGTTGGCCGAAGATATCCGCCGTTTGCCGCAACCACATCCGAATCCTGTGATGAGTGGCGGCCTCTTTGCCATCGCGGCCAAGTGGTTTTGGCATCTGGGCGCATATGATCCCCATCTACAGATTTGGGGTGCCGAGGAGTTTGAGTTGAGTTTCAAAATCTGGATGTGTGGCGGGAGGATTCTCGAGGTGCCATGCTCAAGAATGGGTCATCTATATCGCGATCCGGAGTTTCACATCAAGCATAATACTACCGATGATTTCATTGCTAGGGTTGGTATCAATTATTCGCTTTCTTTTGACCTTGATCACTCTCTTTTGTCATCCTTGCTTAGTCTTAATTGATCTCTCTGAACCTCTTTTGATATCTGTTGACCTCCTCCTTGATAAATTTTTTCTTCATCTTCTTAGATCACATTCTTTTCACGTCCTTAGATCAATCATTGATATCCTCTGATCCTCTGATCATACTCATTTCGTCCTCTATATATCATCACTCATTTTAATATCCTCCGATCATTGTTTTCCCTCTCCTCTAGAACTACAAGCGCGTGGCCGAGGTCTGGATGGACGAGTATCGTTACTTCCTGTACGAACGCAGTCCGAAACTTACACAGATTGACGCGGGAGATCTCAGCGAACGCCACGCCCTCCGTCGCAGCCTGCACTGCCACACGTTCAAGTGGTTCATTGATGAAATTGCATGGGATCTGATGAATGTTTATCCACCTGTTGAGCCGCCGGATTTCGCCAGCGGCGCCCTGAAGAGTTTGGCTGAGCCGGAACTCTGTTTGGACGCTGAGTCCGACGAGACACGACGACAACTCGATCGTTTGAGGCCGTGTTCACCTGATTTGACCCACCCATATGTCCATCAACAATGGAGTCTCACCTTCCGTCATGAGTTGCGCGTCCACGAAGCCTGTCTGGAGGTTCAGACTGCGAAAAGCGATGCCCCTCCGCACCTCTGGCCCTGTCATCTACAGGGTGAGAATCAATTCTGGTACTACGATCGCCAGAGTCAGATGTTGATCCACGGCCCACCAACGGGGGAATCGGATGGGTCGAGGCGTTGTCTAGAGGCGGATCTCACCGCACAACGAGTTCGCGTGAATCCCTGTGACATGACGAAGTCAACGATGCGATGGAGCTTCGGTTATGTCAACAACACGGCCATGGACGATCGAAGATTCTACTAGTCATTGGAGTTCGCTATTGTGACCTCTACTTTTATACTTTGTATAATGTTTAGTATATTTATGAAAAAATTAATTAATTAAATAAAAAAACTATTTTTAATTTTTTCAATCACTTTTTTTTTAACACAAAATTAAATTTTGAATTTTTTAGCAAAATATCAATTTACTAATTTTTTTTCTAAAAAAAATACATTTTTTTGAATTTTTCAAAAAAAAACAATTTTTAAATTTAAAAATCAAAATCAATTTTTTTGAATTTTTCAAAAAAAAATATCAATTTACTAATTTTTTTCCAAAAAAAAATCAATTTTTTTGAATTTTTCAAAAAAAATCAATTTTTAAATTTAAAAATCAAAATCAATTTTTTTGAATTTTTCAAAAAAAAATAAATTTTTTTGAATTGTTAAAAAACAAATAAATTTTTTGAATTTCACAAAAAAAAAAGAAGTACGTTGTTTTATTAAATAAAAAATAAATTCCATGATTTAAAAAAAATCAACATAAATTCTGAGATTTTAAAAAATTCTGTTCTATTTAGTTCCAATATTTTTTTTTCCAATGATCAATACATGGTAAAAAATTGTTAAAAATTAAGTAACGTGGTACAAAGTAAAAATATTCAGTATAAATAGATAATTGCTGCTCAATATAGTATATACCCATATACCCATATAAGATTCATAAGCTCTGGTATATAACTATGAACTTATCAGTATGAGATATAAAAGTATATACATATTTATCAATAGGTTAGTCTGAACAATCAATAGCATATCTTTAATACAAACAGATTTAGCCTAACTAAGTCTTAGAAAAGCTTCCCTCATAGAAGAGTTTCATTAAATTTTCAACATTAATTTCATTCACTTCATCGCCTCTTTCATCTCGTCTTCTCCGCTGGATCGACACCAAATAAACGGAGTTTGTATATCAAATATTCCAATGTATACATCCCGCCCCGTTTCACATGGTGGAAAGCGATAGCATGCTTAGACAACTTCTGATTAACCTTCGAAATGATAAGAAAACCAATATTTTTGATAAAAAAAAAATAAGAGACAAAGAGTTAGACAAATCGCACATTATAGTCTGGTAACCATGAGGGCAGTTCTCGAATTCCATTCACATGTTCTGCTAGAGATAGTGGCAAAAAAGTCGCACCGTCTGTTAGATTCGTATTGATTGCCTTCACGCCCACTCCATGCAGACAACGGCCCATCTCCACATCGGCGGGAAGCGTGCTCTCCTGCCCACAATTCACCGCATCCGGCAAGGCTTGCGTGACAAAACGACGAAGAGCTTCCTTGCTGAGTACGTGTCCAACACCACCAGACATATAGGGCTAGAGGATGAGAATTTTTATTAGGGTTTTTAGAATAATTGTTTCTCTCCGATAAAAGTCCATACATGCTGATCAAAGGGTGACAACTTGCAACCAAAATAGAGCGGATCCTGCGGATCGTAGTGCTGTAGGAAATCTCGCAAATTCTCCAATACCACAAACCTATCGAAAGATAAGTTACCGAGTTGACTTCAAGGCATATGGGAAAAATGATCATAGAGTTGTACCTACGTGTCATCGTGGACTGTTAGAAACCAATCGGCTTCGTTCGTCTTGTAACGCTGGATATAACTCAAGGCCGATCTGACTTTGGCCCACAAATGCTCCGGTCCCTCGGGTACATTCAACGGTACCGATTCCAGTTCACCATGCTCCTCGGTACTCATGTAAAATATACGATTACAATGACGACCCCATGTGCGATGGATGTGAACGGCGCGTTCATCATGATTTTGTGGTGATGTCATCACCAGACACATCACACGAACCTCACGGTACAGACGATCGGCCAGAGGTTCCTGCGCCATCTGACGGGATTTAGCGGGTGTGAAACGCATGGCCCAAACATCCTGAGACACTCTGAAGGACGTCCTATGCAGACACAATAGAATCACTACAATCAATCCAATGAAAATTAAGCGCTTCAAAGTATTGCTTCGTTTCGTTTTCCTAAATTCCAACATGTTCCGACGATTAAGAGACCCAACTAAAAGGCGGCTCTCGATTTACAGTGCTCTATATATATCAATTGCCGAAGATATTGACGGTTTTTATTTTTGTATGTATGCATTGACTGATATGATAAAATACTCTTCTGTTCGAGATAAATAGTACATGTGACTTAACATTCGTTACATTTGTAACTAATGCATAAAAAAGGAGAAGAAATGTTTTAAAAAAACGATAACTATTGTTTCACATACCTATGTCTATCTATTTTCGCAATGCGATAAAAAATGTTCTAGCAAAATTAAAAATCCATTATCAAAATTGTACATTTTTCACTTTTTTTTTTATTTTTTATAAAAAGAAGTACATATAAGTAAAACAAAAACAAAATTGGAACCTTTTTAAAAACGATATTTTTTTTTAATTTTCTTATTTTATTAAATTTTTTGTTTAAATATCTATTTATATCAAATACTTTATCCACTTATATTTTACAGTAAATTTAACACTTTTTTTATAATTTTCCAGATTTTATTTTCTAAAAATAGAAATGACAGCAATAATGAAATAAATATATACAAATATACATATATCGAGATGCATTTTATTTTATAGCTCTTAATATAATTTATTGTTCTTATCAAGAACTACTTCTTGAATAAATTAGGTTTATTTGTTGTTACTGTAGGCAATAATGATTCTTACGATTTCATGATCACGATTTGCCATTGCTTTGATAAGTCGAAGTCGGTCGAAGCATGGGCATAAAATGCAAAAGCGATTAATCAGATCGCAGCAA
Source organism: Coelopa frigida (assembly GCA_017309665.1). Classification (NCBI taxonomy): domain Eukaryota; kingdom Metazoa; phylum Arthropoda; class Insecta; order Diptera; family Coelopidae; genus Coelopa; species Coelopa frigida. The sequence goes on from JAFDUT010000218.1 coordinate 34,393, forward strand.
GTGTCGGAGATTCACTGTATGGTGCCATCACTAGTGTAATTAATATTATTCTTATTATAGTGATTATAAGTGTCTATTTTTATTACATTTGAAATGAGAATAGAGATGGCAGATAATTTCAATCACTCGTTTTTAAAATTAATATTTTATTTAAATAGCATGACAATACAGTAAAAATCTTTGATAGGAAGACTTTATCGAGTTGGCCCATTGACGAAACACGTGGCATCGCTGTGTTTATAATTCTTTGCATTTTCTTTTCTGCGTCATTTTTAGCACGGAAATCCAAAGTTTCATTATGTTCGAGCTCTGAAATTATAATCAGCTGGCAACGCTACGGTATCTCTCAGCACTTGAAATTTTCTTATTGTTGTTTTTCTCGTGTGTGTATGGGTTTTTGCTTCATTGTTAAATATGCAAGGCACACTTGCGAATAAGAACAACAAAAACAACAACAACAACATCGATAACAATTTTAAAAAAACCTAAAACAACAACATATAGTATAAACATCGTTTAGTTTAAGTATTTTTTTGCGTACTTGTTTTGCTACGGGTACTTTTATTTTACTTTTATTACCAATATGATCTTTAGTTGTTATTGTTGTTCTTCTCATTATTGTTGCTTTATTGTTATTATTATTTTGCAAGTGTCTGTTTCTTTTATTTACTGATGCTTTAGTTTTTAACTTTGTATACAAAGGCATATATGCATTTTGCTTTAACTGGCAGCTGCATTTTTGCACTTGCATTTAAAAGTTCCGACAATTGGCAACGCGAGTAGAATTCCAAACTTCTTGCGTGACGTCATCAGCAGGCCGTTGAATTTCTGAATCGAATAAATTGCTTTTATTTATTTGATTTAACATCTTTTTATTTTGTCTGCCTCTTTTCGATTTTTTCTTTCGAACAATTTTTTTTTCGGTAAATTTGTTTTCGAATTTTGTATTTGTATATTTGTTTTTGATTAAATTATTTTTATTACTTTTATTTTTATATTTTTTTGTGGTTTTATTTGTTTATTTTACTTATTTGCGCATTTTGTCAATTATCTCTGCTTGGGTTCCTACGAAGGAGAGGTTTTTTTTTGTTGGTGAGAAACTTGCGAAATCCGCTTCAAGAGGTTCTCAATGAATAGAAAGAACCACTCAAACAAAAACAACAAATTATCGGCTGAAAAACCAAACAACAAAAAAAATATAAACAGAACGATAAAATAATCCAAATGGCAACAAAGAAGAATCCGAAAAAAGAAACCAGAAGTAAAGACAATAGCAACAACAACAACAAACAACCAACTTTATGGCTCGTACGCCTCAAAAGGTAAGAACGAACACCTCGAAATGAATTGAAATCGTGCGCATTTTATGAACATTCTAATTTCACTAAGTTCTCCCTCCCTTTCCTCTGTCTTCTATCACAGTATCAACATATATTTCTCTCTCTCTCTCTCTCTTTCTCTCACCCTTCATATCTCTCTCATTGTATACAATCCTCTATTTAATCTATTTATCTTCTATCGATCTCTCTCTCTTCCCCTCAGCCTAACTTAGAGACATTTTTTTTAATACTGTTTTTCTGCTTTATTTGACTTTGAATTTTAATTGATATTTGCCTAGGCACAGACAAACATTTGAATTCACTCGTGTCCGTTACTTTGACGGCTCTTGGCACTTGAAAAATTCTGCTACAATATATTTCTTAATTTATTAACACTTTGATGCACGATTTGGTTTATTTATATTTTGTTTATTCTCTATTTTTAGTTATTCTCAATCTTTAGTTAATTATCTATCTTCATTCAGTTATTCTCTATCATTATTTTTTCCCTATATTCAGTTATTCTCTACCTTTCAATTAAAATAAAATATTTTATTCCACATAATATGTTTTTCAATCTTTTTTTTCTATTCTTGTTGGATCGGAAAATTTTCATCATAATTATTATTTAAAATTTAGACATCAAATCTTCTATTGATGCTCTAGAAATCGAAGTTCTCAAGATTCAAAGATTCTTCCAGGAATCACTTTTCGATCGTGAGAACCCCAAGAGAAACATCTTCTTCTGGTCGAGATTTCCGGAAGTGTTGCTAATTGAGACACTTCCGGCGGGCCATGATTTGCGCAAGTGTTTGTTTGTTACAATTTACACAACCAGCAGCATCACCTTCTCACAACAGACCTGGCCAAAGAGAATTCCACAAAATAAACGAGAGCATTTCATGTGACATGAATGAAAAACTCTTTTGTCGCCTGAATCACGTGCATCTCATACAATGATCCTTCTCAAATGTCAGTGCAGACATTGGGGAGGGATGTTTTTTTTTTTTGTCTTGTTTCTTCTACTTGTGCAAAAGATGACAAATTGCCAAGGGATGGCAACGCCCACTTTTGGATTTCCTCGTAAGGAAAGAAAATCGATCCGACTTCCGTCGTATGCAATGCCAGGAAGTGCGTCATTGTTGCATCAGAGGCCAGCAACAACAACAAGGCATTGCATGAGCCAGTGCAAAACAAAAGGACACGTTTTTCTCATTCATGAAACCTGCCGATGCCTCGATTGCATCTCGTATTTCATTGAGCCATGTTCTGGGGTTCTTTAGCGATGGTTCGGAGAATGCCACATGATGTGTGTAAGAGAATTTATAAGAGGAGATCGATGAGAAATGAGTGTAGGAAGTTGGATGTTAACTATGGGTATAAAAAAGACCTTTACTGAATGGAAAACACTCTTATTCGCTCATGTTTTCGCTCAAAATTTAAAAATCAATGTAAAATTATATTTAAAAATCATATAATTTGTATTTCTATTAACATAAATTATTAAATTATTAATATAAATTAATTATTATTATCCCTAGAAGAATGCTCTTTTTTTAATATTTAATATCAATATGTTTAATGTCAATTCCATTGCTTATCAGTCTATCATTATCAAGGTACAGTATTTCAAACGTCTCCGAAAATCTCCCTTCAGCGTCACTTGGTAACCCTGGAGACATTTGTTTGTCCACAAATCCACTTTTTTTCATGCAATTCAGGTGTCAACTCATCCTTATAAGAGCCCATGATACCACGTCGCAT